>MU405210.1:0-211832 GCA_022836615.1 Annulohypoxylon bovei var. microspora | reverse complement strand
TGGCTACATGCTATTCTAATCTGTTTACTCGCTACCGTCGTTCGTTTTGGTTCGGGTGTTCCGCGTGTAGTTTTTTAATCACCTGGTTTGTCATACCCTCCCCCCCCCCCCCCCCCTCCCAACCCAAGCCCAAGCCCAAGCCCAAGCCCAAACCCCTGCACTAAAAAACGCCACTATCACGGCCACCAATCGAGCCTAGCACAGCACAAACTGACAGAATGCGGGCGCATCTCTAGGGTACGGATTGGGTGCCGATCGTCATCGTGGGCAACAAGAGCGACCTTCGGCCGGAGCAGCGCCAGGTCAGCCAGGACGACGGCCGCAAGCTCTCCGAGGAGTTCAACTGCGCGTGGACCGAGGCGAGTGCTCGCTATAACGAGAACGTCGGCAAGGCCTTCGAGCTGCTCATCGCCCAGGTCGAGAAGTCACAGAACCCCAACGAGGCCTCGGACAGCGGAAAGTGCGTCATCATGTAAGAGCAGACGAGAAACCGAAACGCGAGATGTGATTGAGGGGGGCAGGTCGGGACATGGCAATGGCAATGGCAGGGGGGCAGGGGGCAAGCAAGATCAATTGGGATTCGAATTCAGTCGCAATTCTCAATTGGTCTAGGACGCGTTCATAGGCATACGTAGGCTCTGCAATACGATACGATACGTTGGAATCAACTAGAAGGGGGAGGGTCGTCGACAAGGCTACCTACCGCTTAGATGGTAGAAGTCGAGGATAAACTAGGTACTACCTAGGTACGTTAAAGGTTATGAGTAACTACTAAGGTATGAGCAGGTGTGTTTGGTATGTTGGGTACGAGGTAGAGGTGGTTTAATTATCTTCTTCGACGTTGAATTGTCGACCACGCGAGCTTACTTATATCTGGGATATAGCAAATGTTAGGTAGTGTTCGTCGTGGGCTGTATATACCTATTAGTACTGGCTACATAAAAATTCGCTTGTGTAGGTATCTTAGACGTTATCTCAGCGAGCTTAGACCAGTCTCCGGGATTTCGTTTGTACCTTTCAAGCCACATTTTTTAACCAATAATACCTAACCATTAGATCCCTTTTTTTTTTTACCCCACCCACGAATTCCCAAAGTCTGGTCTGAGAAGCAATAGTTCGAAATTCCATCTTATGTCATACAAAATATACGTCAATTCGAAATATTTTGATACTGTTGGCAGTAAAAGGGTTTTACTGGGCAAAGGGAGCTTTGTGGCTTTGTGTGGCTTTGTGTGGCTTGTGCCATATAAGGCTACATTTGGCTTGGGTTTGAAAGCTGGCAATCTGTACGTTTACAACAACAGGATATTAGTAATACATCACAGGGTATTACACCGCCAACTAGTGTGACCTATTGCCTTCAGATACACATTATCAAAACGTATTCATCAATCGTTTTATTTAACAAACTATTATATCACGCACCTAATATAATTTTCTTTGTTTTTTTGCGACGCTTTTATCTTGTTTTATCTTCATCATGGATATTTCGTCGCATTTGAATAACCCCTCTTCTCCTCTGCTCCCTCCTTCGCTACCTAATCAACACGACTCGAATACCGCTATACCGCCCCTTACGTCTGAACTGTCTTCTGAACTGTCTGATCTTCCTAATACTACACCGATCGTCTCAGCGTCTGAAGAGGAAAACGAATCCGAAAACGACGACGATCCGTTTTTATCTCATATCGTGTCTGATACAGAGAAGTTTTGGGAGGACAAACGGCAAGATCGTGTCAGATATGGGTTTAAACGATTCCTTGAGAACTATCTTTTAACACAAAATAATTACCAATTCGGGTCAAGAGTCCGCTATCTGCGCGAAGTGCTACAAAACCCTTTAGTACGAAAGCGCTTAAGCGCTGCAGGTATCCAACTGCAGTTCAGTAAAGCAAAGGCAAAGGAATGGAACGCGGACGTCCCTACCTTTCACCACGAGCTCTCCTCCTTATCCCCACAACCCTGTTTTGGGAGGTTTGACCCGGAAGCATTCATGGCACCGGGCGAAGGACCATGTGCTGTCAAGGACGTCTGTGATACAGACTGGATCGAAAACTCCCTTCAAGAGGCTTGGCCTCAAATCCAAGCCAACTGTCCTGGGCTAGCTAAGTTTTTATCGGCAGCCCTCACCAACCAACGAAGCGGTCGTAAATCGTATAATACGGAAGCCAGCACCCATGCGCCTTTCCCGGTGGCTAAGGCTTATATGATCACGGCGCTGTTTTTAAGTTGCTATGCACCTCGGTCGAATTTCTTGCCCCTATCTATTGGTATGTACCTTCATAGCAATGGGGTACAAAAACGAGTAATTACCACGCTTGCTCTGTTTGGTGTTTGTGCTAGTTATCAAAGTATTATGGGAAATTTGGATCAAATGGCAAAGCAGTCACGGGTACGTCTTAACAGCCAGGGTTCTGTTATAAATCAAGGTTTTAATGGGGAATGCAGTTGAATCTTAAACGGGTTGCTCACGACCCAACCGCAGTATTTGTGTATGATAACTTTAACTTTAAGGACAACATCCAAGATTTAACTTTGGATCGAAAAGACGTGATGCAAAACCTAACTAACTACTTGATCGTGTCTAACCCAGACGTACCTGGCTGCCTGGGTCCTGAGCCTTTTCTTAAGTCACAGTAGTTCAAGTTATCATTTCTTAATAAAGTTACTAGATCTGCAGTACATAGCCACTGTGGCGAAGGTCCGGGCTGAATCGGTACACGTTTCGCCATACAAATCCCCATACAAACATAGGTACTACTTTTTACCCCTGCCAGTCTTTCCCCATCAGACATACCCTCCAACTGATTCAATTACTCCCACTTCAATACAGCTTCAATAATAAAATAAAACACATCTTTTAAAAGCGCTTTCAAAGTTCTATCTGTGTATCCATTTGCATACCTTCAATCGCTCATATTGCCAAGTAAATTCAATTGAAAGCTGATGCCTTGTCCATGCGACCACGCTTCAAGCCCATACCTGGGCCACACCCGGCCACAGCTAGCTGAGCCGTGGTCGCAATGTGTAAAACAGCCTAGTTTCGAAGCTTAAGAACATGACATATAATAGTCCTAGAAGATAGCAACTAGGTTTGTTCAAAAGGGGTTTGGATACCATCTTATATTATAAACTTTGAATCAACTGAATCGCTGTGTTGGGCGAGATGCGGCTAATCAAAGACGCAGTTGAATTGTGGTAAAACTGGTGTTCCTGCTTGAGGCGCTCGGCTGTAAGTGGTTAGAAGGGGTACTTGAGATTGTATGGGAAACTGTATGACGAAACGTGTACCGATTGAGCTCGGACCTTCGCTGTGGCAATGCACTGCAGATTTAGCCAATCATTACTGCAGATTTTGTGTTGCTCTAACCGAAGGTTAAGGTTTCAATGTGAAAGGCATCGAAGTGTGCTTCTGAGTTCTCCTAATAGTACGGAATATCGCCTACGTATGTGGGCGCTATTCAGTGTACTGCTTTAGGATTACTCTTAATCATTGATGATTATCTTAGGTTTCTAAACTAGCTAATATTTACACGCGATCTGAGGTTATCCACAGCAGCCAACGCTTGCCACCGCAGGTGGTCCAAGCGTTGCTACGGGAACCCTCAGATCGGGGATCCACAGAAGGAAGGAATGATTTCGGTACGTACGTACCTTAATCAATGCCCCGCGACTTCTTTCTGCCCCTCCACTTAAAAAACCACCCCACCAAAATTTGGCCTGGGTAACAATCGGAATAGTCAATCAGCAAGACAATTGACACTTTCTCCTATACTTGGGCATACCGAGAAATTACTTGCAATATTCCTCACCTGAACGAACATCTTTACCCGCTTCCGCAATCATGCTCGATGTTCAAGATTTCATCACCGAGCGGGGTGGCAACCCTGAGAAGATCCGCGAGTCTCAGCGCCGCAGATATGCCCCGGTCGAAGTTGTCGACGAAGTCATCGCGATGTTCGAGGACCATCGCAAAAGTTAGTCGCAGTCGCCTTTACGACTATATTGGAAGAGACTCGACTGATGAATTATTGTAATTGTAGCCCAGTATGCCGCGACTCAAATGAACAGCAAGATCAACGAAGTCAACAAGCAGATCGGTGCGAAGAAAAAGGTCAGATTCCTTCTGAGTCACCCATACTCGATACTCGATACTCTGTACTCTATACTCTATACACGCGCTATTATGTATACATAAATAATTACTAACTCCCATAAATTCTAGGCCAAGGAAAATGCCGACGAGTTCCTTCAACAGAGAGCCGACCTCGACAAAGAGAAGAAAGCTCTCCTCGACTCGGCCGCCCAGAAGGATATTGCGCTAAAAGCCAAGATCAACACCATCGGCAACATCGTTCACGACTCCGTACCCATCAGCGATAACGAGGACAACAATGTGATTCAGCGAACGTGGGCCCCTGAAGGAGTTAAGGTAGAGAAGAAGGATGTGCTCTCGCATCACGAAGTTCTCCTGCGACTAGACGGCTACGACCCGGATCGTGGAGTCAAGGTTGTCGGCCACAGAGGTTACTTTCTAAGACAATGGGGTGTTTTCCTCAACCAGGCCTTGATCAACTATGGCTTGGAATACCTCTCCAACAAGGGGTTCACACCCTTACAGACCCCCCAGTTCATGTTGAAGGATTACATGGCGAAGACGGCTCAGCTAGAGCAATTTGACGAGGAGTTATACAAGGTCGTCGACGGCGATGCGCAAAATGACAAATACCTTATCGCCACTTCAGAGCAGCCTATTTCCGCCTTCCACGCCGACGAATGGATTATGGCCAAAGACCTACCTATCAAGTACGCGGGATTCAGCACATGCTACCGAAGGGAAGCCGGTTCCCACGGTCGCGATGCCTGGGGTATCTTCCGTGTACATCAGTTTGAGAAGGTAGAGCAGTTCGTTCTCGCTGATCCCGAAAAGTCGTGGGAGGTATTTGAAGAGATGTTCAGCACCTCCGAAGAGTTTTACAAGTCTCTCGGCTTGCCGTACCAGGTTGTGGCTATCGTCTCTGGCGCATTGAACAACGCTGCTGCGAAGAAGTTCGACCTGGAGGCCTGGTTCCCCTTCCAAGGAGAGTACAAGGAGCTTGTGTCGTGCTCAAACTGCACCGACTACCAGTCTCGCGCCCTCGAAATCCGATTTGGTACCAAGCAACAGACGGAGATCAAGAAGAAATACGTACACGCCCTCAACTCGACGCTATGTGCCACCGAGAGAGCGCTGTGCTGCATCCTCGAGAACTACCAGACTGAAGATGTAAGTAGAATACTAATCGCTAAACGGACCATCGATGCTAATCTCTCCAGGGTCTCCGAGTTCCCGAGCCGCTGCGCAAGTACCTCCCAGGTGCTCCCGAATTCATTCCCTTCTCTAAGGAATTGCCCAAAGACACAACCTCGGCAAAGGCTAAGGCCAAAGCGGATAAGGGAGCCAAGCAAAAGGTGGCTGCCGCTGGAGCTGCGGTGGCGGAAGTCGGCGAGAAGCTGAAGAACACTGTTGTGTAACCGAATCGATCGGAATTTAGAAGACCGTGATATTGATGAATGCATACCAGACCTTTTAGAGGCGACGTGAACGAGTTATAGGAGGAAGGAGGAAGAAGATAAATACTCGTGTGCCCTTTAAAATATGCCACTTAATGAATACCAGTGGCTATCATTTCGTGTAGTAGCATAAGAATTGCCCTCGTTGTTAGGAAAAAGGGAGTCGATCACAAGTATCCAGATACCATGAGAGAAAAGTCGAATGTTACCTACTAGAGGCCTCATTATGTTACTCAAAGTACCTAGGTACCTAAATGTTTCGACATCATGCATACCTATTAATGATGCGTTACGCAGGTCACAAGGGGAAACGCAGATGTTTCCATCCAAACTGCAGGGATTGCCGGGTTCTTGGTCAAATCCCTGTCTTGTGTTACTGCTTAAGTTTGTACTTTGTAAGAAGAACACACCAGACTCTTGTGTTCACTTGCCTCTTTAATTATTTTATTTGACATACATAGTTTATGAACTGTTCTATGGTGCAAACAACACATTATCCTCCCGTACTTATGCTTATCGATGCATAGATGTATCTGCAATGAAAAGTTATGCTGTATGTATATATCCTCGATCAGGTTACCCAATGTAATTCATTAGCCTTCACATTCCGAAAGCCTCTCAGTGCCGTTTCCGATGAGAATTATGAGCCGCACCCGGTTTCCTTGCATTAGAAAGTACGTCCACTTGTTCATTCATACCTAATTCCCTAGTCCCCCAATTCCTAACCCGACTCTAAGCTTGGTCATAGAGTGACCCAGTGTGTGATCCATTCCCGATTCAACGATGAATAAGAGCGTAGTCAGGTACTAGATATACAATACCTAAGTTGAAACAAAGAGCCAATCAACACCCTTGGCGGCTAGATCCCATCTGACGCACGAGCTAGCCATACGACCCTACGACACGCATGTGCGCATAGCCTCCTTACTCTCAGGTAGATTTAAGAGTCAAGAGTTTACGAACGGTCTCCGGCTTTGTTCTCCAGTTTTTAACTAAACCTTCGGAAGCAAAAGAAACGTCTCCGCCGTGTTTTTGTTTTTGTTTTTGTTTTCATGTCAACTAAAGCAACCTGTCCGTTTTGTTCTAAACAATTTGTCGAGTACGCCCTACTAGTCGTAAGTCTGATTGTCCCTAGGGGGTTCATCCTTTAATTTCCGGAGCTTCTAACATCGTCGTCGCAGCACATAGAAATCCAACATTGCGAAGAAGATAAATCACCATTCATCCCGGATGAAGGCTGGGAAGAGGCGGATTTGCAGGAACTTGCGGGATTAGGATCAGGATCAGGAGCGAAAAGGAAAGTCGACGAGAAAGTTGACGAGAGCGACTGGACGGAATACTGCGAATGCCCTGTGGAAGATTGCGGCGAAATCATGCCCCTTACTCACCTACAGAACCATGTTGATTTGCATGGCCACGAGCACGCCCAAGGCTTTCCCGAGGATTATTCCGAGGAATCGACGCAGCCCAGCACCGATGACTTGACATCGGATAGCGATTACCTCCAGACTCCGGCGGACCATACGCCAAGCACATCACCGGGACCTGCCGAGGCCGGCCTCAACGGTCCGGGTGCCGGCCCCTCTAACTGGAGGAGGCACTTGTTGACCCTCCCACATAGACCAAGAAATCACCCGCCGCTTCAGATCGCGGAGGAGATTAAGGTTAAGAAAGTCAAGAGGCTCGGCGTAAGTTTTCTTTCGAGTCAACCCATTATTCAGTCCCATCTATCTAGTGAACACGAAAATAAAGATGCAATAAACTTAAATTGACATGGTCTTTAGAAAAAAGAGCTTGGCACATATCATAAGGAGGAGAGGATGCCGGAATGGCTCTTCAATATGATAACTAAACACAATTTCAAAAGCTCGCAAGGTTCGTCTCCTTGTTTACGACGATTCAGCGTCCCGTCCGTTTTTCCAGCTCACGAACCCCCTTAGGAACGATACCCGTCCTTGCGCAGTTCCTACAGCAAAGTTCAAAGACACAATATGCGTACCTCTGCAACCCTGCAACCCAACATATCTCTAAACTAAGGAGAGAGGGTATGTACAACCTATATATATTGCAGGCACTTCCATGCCTACCGTATCAATAGCGACTGACCATATATCAGGTGGCTTTTGTGGCTACAGAAACATACAAATGTTGGCATCATATATCGTAGGGACGGGTGCAGTGGGTGCTGCAGCCCTTGGCAACGAAGTCCCAACTATCTTTCAGATCCAGGACATGATTGAGAATGCCTGGGACCGCGGTATTCACCCTGACGGGAGAGTAGAACTTGGCATCCTCAGACATACTCGCAAGTATATCGGAACGCCAGAGGTTAGTTCTATCCCATTTTCCATTTTGTACAACCTCTTGAGGAGGTTTCGTCAAAATTAAGCTCCTTTCACCGTTGAGGGCCGTTAAAACTAACCGTTACGCTACCCGCTAGGCTTCAACGCTCTTTCAGAGCCTAGGTATACCGTAAGCATACTCTAACTTTATCTGCTTATCCGCACCTCTCTCGTCCTTAATACTATATAATATTTTCCCGCCGTGTAAGAACTAACGGCTAACGTAATATTAGATGGGGATATACGGGTCTTAAAAATAAGGAAGGTGATGCTCTCACGGCCTCGGAACATAGGTTGTACGATTTCGTTGAGAACTATTTCTCATCATGTCCTGGTGTCAAAACGCGAGGCACCGTCCGCAACACGACCCGGCCGCCCCTTTACTTTCAACATCAAGGTAAGCCATATTTATCTTACACTCCCTCTTTTTCTCATTTTCTATCCTTATTTAAACAAACAACAAAATCGAGTAAAACCCTCACATATACTCACATATATTTCTTCTCATAATACGATCTGCTAACATAACCTCCCCTCGCAACTAAAGGCCACTCCATGACCATCATTGGAATAGAACGAACGGCCAAAGGTACCCGGAACCTCCTGGTCTTCGATCCGTCTCACCAGGATCCCACGAGCGTCACCAGGTACGTCGGGCGCAAGATCGACCCTTCCCGCTCACATCCGGACGACATGCTCAAACTCTACCGCCGCGGACCCAAGTACCTAGCCGCATACCAGCATTTTGAGGTTCTTCAGTATGTTGTGTCTCCTTTTCATGTATTCGTTCTTTGATTAGAGTGTATCGAGCTTATATGTGATATGTTTAGGTTGAAATAGTATTTTTACAGATGAGTTGTACTCTTGGATTCTGCCTGGCGCATATATATGTGCTTTTCATGGTACGGATTTGCTCATTCAGAACACATCGGCGTTACGAGGAGAGGGAGAGAATGTATTTCAAAGGGAGTCTGAGATAGCCATGTAAGGTAAACATCGAATAGTGAATTTATGAGATTGAATTGAACTAAATCGTTCGACGTTCATCCCTAAGGAAACATCATGGTTTATGGGTCTTTTCGCCGAATTTCTAGCAACTAATGTCTTTTCTTTAAACCCCTCCACATATCTATGGTATAGAGCAAACCTCTAATTACGTTGCATTATGTCTTTATTATACCCGCTTATTCCTTCATGCCACCGCCTTCGATCCACGCTCGGAGTTTCTCCAGCGCCTTGAAGCGGTGCGAGATCTTGTTCTTCTCGACCTTGTCCATCTCAGCGTAGCTATCGATAGCGAAATCACTGTTAGTACGCCCGTCTACCTTCGCCAAGAACCGATACTTAGGCTGCGGATGGAGAGGGGAACTAAATAGGAGAACTTACGTCTGGCCATCGTACTCAAAACACGGATCCCAACCTGGGTAGTTAGCTGACTGCTAGAGAAAAGGGGTCAATGTAAGAAACATACCGAATGTAGTCGGGCCTCTCGGGGGTACTATCTTGCCCTGTCGTATTTCAATCATTAGTCAGACAAATACAATCATTACCATTTTTCTTTATTCCTCATTACCTCTCCCCTGGATTCGAGGGCAAGTAGAAGAAGGCAGACTTACATGCGTGCGTCCCTGAAACAGCAGCACCTCCTCACCCGGCCCCTTACAAAAGCCAAAGGTGGCGACCGCTTGCGCGGACTTGTCGTCGTAGGCCGCGAGCAGGTTGTTGAGGCCCGCGTGGCCGATGGACTGCATGAACCATTTTCTGGTTTCATCGACTTGCGTTAGCCTTCATTCTACCTGATTCAGCCGCACTCTCCCTCGCCCCCCCCCCTCTTTGTTTTCCTCTTCTCCTCCCGCCTATTTTTCATATCCAACAGCTACAGACAAAAGCCGACGAGGAAGGGCAACCAAAACCATCAAACTCATCGAAAGAACGAGGGGCACGGAAAGAAGAAACCCTACATGTAAGGCCCCGGCAGCCCGTTCAGCGCATCGAAGCACAAGCACGTGTCCTCGACGAGCACGGGGCCGGCGACGGCGGCGGCGGCGGCGCGGCACTTCTCGGTGGTGACCTCCTCGAGGGTGCCCTGGATCTCGGGCAGGTCGAGGGCCTGGTTGCGGACCTCGATGCCGGCGGGCTCGAGGATGGCGCGCACCTCGCGCAGCTTGTTCGCGTTGCCCGTTATGAAGTTGACCACCGGCGCCGACATGTTTGTCTTTTTATCTGTGTGTTGTTGAGTGGGGGCGAGGATGACTCGAATGAACTGCTTAGTTAATCAGGCTGTTTGTAAGTGATTTGATGTCGACGCTATTATCTGGTTTTATAGTGAAAATTGATATAAAAGGCTCCGGTGTGACGCACCCGGCGACATGTAACCTTATGCCCAGCTAGAACGCTACAGCGGGCACCTGCAGCTGCTAGTAACGTATTACAGCTTCTTCGACGTCTCTTATTGGCACAGAATAGGCCGCAAACCAGCGCCATCTTAGCACTAGAAGCATGCTAGAAATCCCCTATTCTCTATACAACTTTAGTTGTTCACCATCAAATAGCAAAATGAGTGAGTTAGCATATTTGCCATCTGCGCTGGTTATTGACACAAACAAATCATGCTATAGGCAGTAAATAGTTTGCAATTAGGGTATCGCACTTGTATGTAGTATGGCAAATGCAACGGACTACTAACCTCTTAGATACATAATAGATGCCATCTCTAGGGATTTGGTCAAATACCTCTTAGGTAGAAAATCATGGGTATCTCATCTCATTTACTACCTAAAATGCTTCCGTCCCAAATGCACCTTTTATTTCCCCTTCTCCCTTTCCTCTCCTATCGTCACCCCTAGAAAGGAAAGGAGTAGAAACACTTTTTTTTAATTTTACTTAACCTCACTCTACTGCACATCCCCATCAGCGTGGTCCCGTTTCCATTGCTTAATCCACTCCTCGATGCGGTCGACGTTGCTCTCCATCTCGTCCGTCGTGTTGCTCGTGAGTTCGACCACGATCTGCGGCTCGTACGAGTCCCGCGCTTCTTGTAATAGCACCTCCATGATCTCCGAGTCTAGGTTTTCCTGCAGCTTCACCTCGGGGTATTTCCTTGATACGTAATTAGCACTACGCGAGAGAAGGCGAGAGGCAGAGAATAGAATTACCTCGCGGACAACCGGTCATAAAGCGTACTAGAATCTACCCGTAGCACGACCACCAAATCGACCCAGCTCTCGGGGAAGATCTCGCAGCCGTGCCAGTCTATGATGCAGCCTCCGGCCTTGACATTGTCCTCCTCGAGCGCATCTAGCAACTATAATTTCATTTGATTAGCCTTCACCTTCATCTTCCCCTCATGCATCATGTAGCATAATCCCATTCTCATGAAACATTATCCCTTTCTACACATAAAAGCCAGAGTCAATCTCAAAACGCACCTTATCCTCGTCCACGATCCAGCTCATGAAGTCCTCGTCCCAGCCCTCGTGGCACTCCCTGTCCTTGACGACCTGGTTGACCGACACGTGCCTCAGCCCCGTCCTCTCCGCCAGCATCTCGGCGTGCGTCGTCTTGCCCACGCCGGGCGTGCCCGTGACGATGATGTTCGGGTCTGTACGCATCTTTTTCTTCTTTCTTTTCCCCTTTCCCTAATACTTTTTGCTCTGGGCTTATTTCCCTTTCTTTTCCTCTCCTGTAGAGGTGGAAGATAATTCTCTTTTTCGCTGCTCGGCCCCTTCCCTTCCGGCCCGAGTTGAGATGAGAGTGTTTGAAAAAGAGAACCGATTTACGATCCGGGCTCCTCGGGAAAAGAAAAACTGCGAAAATTTGGAAATTGAATGTAGGTAATTAAGCGGTATACCGAAAAGTGACTTTTAGAAATTGGCAAGTTCCCAAATCTTTAAAATGGAAGGTCTGACGTTTTTCATGTTAGGTACCTCTTTCCATTTCCAAGTTCTCAGTGAAAACCTTCAATTAGTTGAAATTTTGGCTCAGGTCACGTGCACCTATCGCATTTTCCACAGGTACCACCCAACCGCCAAACCTCAACATTTCTAACCCGAGACAACTCTCAGACAACAAACGACTCCTCGTACATACACCGATTGGATGGGACGGCCGAACATATGTAGATGGCCTCTAACATGACAAGTGGAATATCGAGGTGGGAATTATCTCGTAATTCAGATGTTGTGTGTGTGTGTGGAGAGAATAGACAATCGCTAAACCTCCCAAGACTGTGTTGTGTTGTTTGTGTGGTCTCTCTTCATCGCATGTACAAACCCATACACCTAGCTAGATGCTTTACAGTATCATCTTTTTAATACACTCTCCTGACTACACACGCGGACCCAGTCTAAAAAACGTTGGCAAAAAAAAGGCAAGCATCAAACGCCTCCGTCCGTGGTCCGCGTGAGCCTTCTAGTTCAATCATGCCTTGATATCCATTAAATCTGTGTGTCCGTCTGGTCCTCGTCCCAATCATTGCGAGCTGCCCTAATGCTACTTACTGTCCATGGGACTTGGTGTTGTCGAGTGTTTTAAATCTACACCGACTTGTCCGCAAGATACCCCTATCCGCCCGAGTTGTCTTGACCCCGGCATTGTCAAGGGAAGGCGCCCAATTCCAATTTGGAACGGCCGGAAGCTTCTTCTGATAGTGCGGCTCTACGAACTATCGGCCTCAGCTTCGTCAACCTCCGCGAGTTCGCCGTCAACGTCGTACTCGTCAGACTCCATCTTCTCCTGTTGAGCAATGGCCTGGGCAGATACTATCTCGGCCAGTCTCTTTAGTCGAGGTGTTTGTAGCCCTATAACATTTCAAGTTAGCCATGTTTCGTCTTTGAGTAGGAAATCAAACTTACAAGATGGGGTATAGGTCTCCAAGGCAGTAATTGCTCGGGGCTCCGCGATTTCATACGGCCCACTGTCGTCCATATCGACAGCTGCCAACAGAAGAACGTCGCTCTTCTCCGTTACCCTGGACGCAACAGCCTTCATGATCTCTCCATTGATGGGCTGTTCGTAATCAGCTACGAGGTACTGGTTCAGCAATTTCTGGATCTGGTTGGGGGAGAGCCTGTAGATTGAATTAGTTATACGAAACCCCAAAACGCACTCGCAGTATACTTACATCCAGCAGATGTCTTGAATGATCTCGATATCGTTCAGGGTCGCCTTCTTAAGCTGTAAGAGCTTTGTTGCTTGCTAGAATATAAGTTAGCTACTGCATACAACAATCGAGGACTAGGTCTGCCTACCATAAGATGTTCAAGTTGTAGGGTGCCCTCGGGCATATCGTGGCTCTTGCACCACTCCTCAATACGAGTGATGTTGTAGTTGATCTGCAGACCACGCTTCCACGACAAGAAATTCCTTCGCATGAGCAGATCGTTGAAGGCGGTGACGCCTACCAACTTGAGTAGCTCGGTAACAGTTTGGGTGATGATGCTGTCTTCCAAGTAGTAAGCCTTCATGGCCCTGAAGACATTGTTGAGCAAGCTTAGAAGGTTATCCATGCTGTATGCAGGCTGCGAGTTCGTCGCCAACAGCTTGCCAAGGAATCTGTTACTTTCATTCGTGACGAAGCCGGGCAGAGACTGGGACTCGATGATCGCCGGGATGATCATCTTCTGCAGCTTCTTCTTGAGAATCTTCATCCAAGTGTGATAGATGTTGAACTCTAAACTCTCAAGATCGTGCTTGACGATTTCCAGCAACCGATCATACTCGTAGTTATCTGTCTTTTGAGCCTCATACCAATCCTCGGCGAGGAACACGAATGAGAGCATCTCGTGCACGTTGGATAGCCAGAAGGAACCGGGGTTAATTGCGTCGTCTCCGTCGTAGTGCATAACTTCTTGTTGGATAGATTGCATAACATTGGCCAGGAACCTCTCTGACTCCTTGACAAAACCGTTGTTCCACATCTCGGAGGTAACGAGGTTGATGAGATAAGAGGGGAAGAGGACTTCCTTGTCCGACGGCGGCGGATTGGTGTTCGGCGATGGGATCTTCAGGTTCTTGATTAGACCCAGTGTAACCTCCTCGTTCAAGCCATCCTCGTCAGCAAGCAAGTTCTCTAATTCCATTTCGATAGTGTCGACTCCCGGAATGTAGCCAGCGCCAGGCCTGTGAGCTCCACCAGTAACAGCCATGGAGACCGGCCGAGGGTTGTACGCGGCGCTGAAGCGATCCAACATTCCGCTGGGTTCTGCGCCCGCGCTTCGTCGCTTCGGCTTCTTGGACGATACTAGGTTGATTAGGCCATTGGGAGGAGCAACGACGCCATTTCCGTTGGTAACCTCTCCATTAATGGGGGCTGATCGCTTAGCCAGTTCGAGTTCCTCGGACATTTGGGCCAATTGGTCCCGCAGGGTCATCTTCTCGTTTTCGTGAAGAGTGCTCTCGCGCTTGATACGGTCTACCTCGGCGTTTGCAGTTCGCAAAGATTCCTTCAATTCCCGTTCTTCCTCTTGCATCCGCTTGACACTTGAGGTAGACTCGTCGAAGTTGTGCTGTAGTTTCTTCATATCTTCTTCCATGGCCTGTAACTTGGCCACGGCGATACCAGCTTGGTTGGCCTCCGCCTGAAGTTCCTTCGTCCGGGTCTCGAGGGCGTTGTGACGGCTCTTCCAGGACTTGATTTGGTTTTCGTAGTTCTCCACCTGGCTTTGAAGGGTTTTGTTTTGAGATTTCATAGTACCCAAGTTCTGCGTGAGTTCGACGACCTTGTTTTCTAATTTGTAGGATATTTGCTTCAGGTCGCGAGCCTCCTCGCGCATCGTCTTGTATTCCGTCCTTGCCTGTCTTCCGCGCCACAAGCTCTGGACCAAAGTAACCTTCTTGCGGTAATTTCTCCACGACTGGACTTGTCGCCTCGATCTCCACACACGCTGGATGAGAATAACAGCATTCCCCACGCGGGTTTCCATGATCTCCTTTCTCCGCAGGTAACCCTTGGCGACGGCCTGCACGAGTATGACACTGCTGCGGATCCGATGGAACGCCTTTCGCTGCTTCGATCCCTTCCATACTCTCTGGATAGTTGTGGCAGCTTTGACCGTGCGCAACTCCTGTGCCTTGGATCTGATCGCGCGAGCTCTAGCGAGTGATTGGAAGGAGACGATGGCCTCTCGTGCCTCAAGGTACTTGCGGCGGTAGTATTTGGCCTTGAGGTTCTTCTGTATCAAGATAGCAGCCTCGCTCATGCGGTTTTGTCGGAGATTCTCCAGATGCGCAAGCATACCAGCACGGAAGAAGATCTTGGTCAAACCCAGCTGGTAGGTGTCGGTACCGGTACCGGTGAGGGAGCCGAGCGCCTGAGCGAGAATCTCTTTCACCAGCTGTCTGATCTCTGTCTGCCATCGGGTTGACGGAACTAGCAAGTAGTACCGCAGAGCAAATTCTTCGTAGGTCCAACGTCCGGGATAACCAGCACAACTAATGCGGATGGTCTCAAGGACACCACAAGCTCTCAACTGACTGAGGACCATGGGGCCCTCGAACTTCCACGCGACCTTAGCCTCGTTTGGCTTAATACAACGGATATAATGGACATTGGTGTTTCCAATCGTAGTCATCAGTTCGATAAGCGAGGAACGGAATATGCCACCAAGAGTCGGCTTGCGGTTAACAGCAACTCCTATCTTCCTTCCTGCTGTGGGCTTGGCAACCGCGGAGCCGGAAGCAGCAACGTCCTTCTCACGAACAGCAGATGCTGCAGCGAGCACATGGCTAAGGAATTTATTCGTCGTCGCGCGGAGAATTTCCATATGCTCATCGGGCACAGTATCTCTATTCTTCTCGATAAAGCCCTCCGATTCGTATGTGACATCGACGGCATAATGACAGACGGTAAAGGAAGATTTGCCAAATCTAGGCTTCTTGTAAAACTTGTTCTTATCTCCCGAAAAGTTGTGGTGGAGTTTGGTAACGAATTGCTCATCTGCGCCCATAGGCAACCTGGACTCTTCGTCGAGAAGGGAGAGGATACCTAGCTTCCCTTCGATCAAATCGATACATGGCTGGTTATCAGAGAACTCGATGAATTTCCAATCTATCTGCTCCCTCACGTACTCTTCCTGCTCCAATCTGAACACGTGAGAGTTGAACTGCTGTTGCAGTTTCTCATTGGCATAGTTGATGCAGAATTGCTCGAAAGAGTTCTTAGCGAAATGCTCGAAACCGTAAATATCAAGGACGCCGATGAAGGAGGAAACACGGCTCAAGACATCGTCAGTCGCAAGACTCCTATTGATGACCTCCACCAACCAATCGAAAAGACTTGAATAAATAAATTTGGCGACCGAGTCTCGCACAACGAGAGCTTGCTGCTGTGTCAAATTCGAGACGATCTTCTCGCCACGAGTAACCAGCTGCTTCTTAACAATCCACTTGGCGAAATTTATGTTATCGATTCCAAGGATAGCACAGGCACGCTCTAAAGAGGTTTCCGTAGGAGCTAGTACGCTGTCACTCCTGGAGGCACCGATCTTAACGTTGCCTAGGTGCAGCAGACCAGCTAGGAGATTAAAGATACCCGACTGCTGAGTCTCGTCTACACCGATAGTCTTGAGGGAGCTCTTGGTAGCCAAAAATTCGGCCTTATCGTCCATCCCCTCGATGGTAGGCGAGTTTCCCTGGTTAAGGTAATCAAACTGCTCTACCGGCAATAGGGTTAGCTCATGTCGCTCCTTATCCGTCGCCCCAGACAAGAACTGGTAGAAGATGTGGTAATTCCTCTCTTTCAGGGGTTGGAAGACAAGTCGTGACCGTTCGAGAAGGTACGTCCGAATCCTAGCGCCAATAATGTTCGTCTTGCCGTCGAACATAATCTCTATGTACTTTCCAAATCGCGACGAGTTGTCGTTTCGGGTGGTTTTGGCGTTACCAAAGGCTTCCATAATTGGGTTGGTCGCCAAAATCTGCTCTTCCGTCTCGCTCATCGAATCGGCACCTTTCTTAGATCGGCCTTTTGGATTGTCTGGCGATTCTCTCGTAGCAAAGTATCGCATGATATACTTCGCACTAACTGTCTTTCCGGCACCAGACTCCCCTGAAACTACGACAGTTTGATTCTTCCCATCTTTCACCATTTTCCTAAACGTGTAGGTTAGCTCTGTATGGATTCTAACGATAAGTATCAGAATATATTCACATGAACGCCTCTTCAGCGATGGCAAACAGATGGGGGGCTTGTGTCTCCCTCTGTCTACCAGCATATACTTGGACCATGCCCGGGACATAGAGAGAATCGACTCGGGCAAAAGGATTTGTTGCTATCAACACTATACCACTGTATGTGTATATCTCCTTCTGTGCATATCGAAGGCGGATGGCTTGAAGCACTATACGTATAGATCGGTCAGTAATCGGGGCTGAATTTAGACTTGCAAATGTCGACAGGACTATGCGTACCTGCTGGTTCGTTCAAGTGAGACAGATTTGTTAAGTCGTCACTCGCTTCTAGCATGGCAGGGTTCATCAACGGGGGTAACGCCGACTCGTTAGAGTTTTGCAAAGCCTCCGCAGAGACGGTTATCGTCTTGGTCTAGATTATAGATTGGCGGTCAGCTATAGCTCGAAGACGCCGACAAGAAATGGCTTCGATATAGTTTCGCATATCAACATACCTCTTCATTCTCGAACTTGAAGACCAAGGTAACCTTCTCGCCATCTATGGTCTTCTTGACAACCTCGGATGCCACCCAGCCCTCGGTGGCATCTGGCTGCCAAGCTCTCGTACCGACATCGTAGCTATGCGACATGAGAGGCTGATGTCAAGTCGGTGCGAGTATAAAGAATTTGGATTTATTCGCGTCGCAATAGACGTTAGGATGGCGGGATATTTATTAGGGGAAGGCGATAGCACAAGGCATCCGTATCGGTCGGCCGGGGTTTCGAGGTTTTGAGGATTTGAGGATTTGAGGATTCGAATTGGGCGGACACAAACGACAAACGGTGAGGTAAGGACTATCTAATAGAATCCTATAGCCACTAAACTTGTACCTAGGTATGAGCCTATGAGAAATAAAGAGGAGAGGGGACCCAGAGTAGCAGAGTTGGGCTAAGTTGACCTAGATGAAGCAGGCCGTTAAGCAGAGATGATGTTGATATGCTGCCCACAACTGAAGAGAAAAAAAAGTGTGATGGCCAGTTTCACCGTTCGCGTTGTGATATTGTGTACCGTTGTAATGCACAATGTAATATCTTAGCGATTATTACATGTCCACTCCCACTACAGCTGCACTTGATCAATGGATATCGCTCTGTCAGAGGCTAAGCCTGAGCCTGTAGAATCCAGCCTTTCAATGATGGAAATTTAGGGGAGGTAGGGAATAAAGGGGAACGCGTTTCCTACTAGAGCCTAGTTCGAAGCCAGTAAACAGGGGAGGGGTTGTTTAAAAAGGGTCCTCCACATACTCCAGCCATTTATAATTCTTTCACTTTTTCTGATGGACCTACTGTGCTTGACGGGACGGACTTGCCTCGTTCAGGTTCGAAACCAAAGACTAAAACCAACTTAATGGAGTGTTTGTTACTTTGGCAGGCGGTGTGCACCACATGTTAACATAGTGTATACTGTACTTTCTTCTCCTTTCTTCTTCATCACGATTCAATGTACCCTCCTCTTCAACCTCCAGCTCCTCACATGGGAATCTAGCTCCTTTTTCCTGCAGAAATGTGCGTGCGTCCTACCGGTTGACAAAGCGACCAATCTGCAGGTCCATTTTCCCATTTTCGTTGATGCGCTGTTGTGGCAGCTTAATTTGATCAAATCAGCTTGTGTCATGGATGTATCTGAAGTAATGTACCTGCATACATCATAGTACATTGTCATTCCGGATGTGGGATTACAACATGAACATAGCTTATGATGCGGTTTAATGTTACCTAAACACCTGTATTTCTCCAAGAGATATTCCAGTCCCGAGTCCTATCCAAGCAGTCCAAGGCAGATATTACGATTTGAACATTCAGAGGTTGCTGCTTTATCAAAGTAGGTATGCACTTAGGTAGGTAGGTAAGAAATAAAACGCTCGGGAAGTTGTAGGTGCACCCGGTGTTTCGATCTACGGGACTCTTCCTCCCTGCTCCTGCTCCTTCTCCTTTCTACTTGACTCCTTAGGTAACCTCCATGTCATATGTACGTATATACTTTGATCCTTGACCGTTTAATAAAATAGTAGGTAACGGCCTCGGCACCAAAAGATTCAAGGTTTCTCCAGGTACTTAAGTAGCTGCCATGCTATCAATTCCATATGTAAAGTTCTCGTTCTCTCTCTTTTTTTACCCCTCGAAGTTGTACAAGGAGTGTATATAGGGGTGAAAACTACAACCGGAGTATCAATAAATGTTTCTGTATCATCCTCATAAGCAGATATCTAATCGATCATTCAATCATTCTGGATTCACAAACCGCCCGGGCGTATTTGCAGGGGAAGTCAGCCCGGACCCGATGATGCATAGAAACCCGACTTTAACGACCAACCCCCTTCCCCGGATCTCCAACGACTAACTCACATAGGAAAAATCATAGGAAAATAGACATCGTTCGCTACACGACCGATGTCTGTTTCGTATCTCGTTAATCCGCAACCTCCCCTTTCCCTTTACGCGGATCTACGCGGATCAGCGCAAGCAACAAGCTTACAAACCTCTACGAGAAACAGTTGGTATAATGAATTGACCCAGCAACTTCTTAGAGATCGCCTAGGTACAATTACGAGCTTTAGGACATCATGTATTACCTACCTACCTACCTATAGGTATGCCATTGTTCTTCTCGTACACGTCATAGCACTTAGAACCGGCGTAATATAGCTCCCCATAAGGAAGACAACCGAAATAACTACATATAATAAAAATCGCGCTTAATAAAGTACCTACATAACAAAAGCATCCGTTTAGTAATTCTTAGTAAAAATAATTTTCTAATTTCATGCTATTAAAAACCCGATGCTTTAACCCATTGTACCTTGGGTAGTTTTCATGTTGAACCTCGCGCCACCCCTTTTCTAACCATGCCTACCTAGGTGCTCATGCAGTTTTTCCTGGGTATCCGTTCTGGCCGAATTGAAGTTGAATTTTCATATGCCCATCATGCAAGGATTATGTTTCCATTTGGTTGAACGCCTTTCCCTTCGCTCCGATTCTTAGAGTACTATTTGCCTCATCCACCACCACCACCACCACCACCACCTACCGCTTCATCTACGAGCTTGACCTAGTACAGCACGCGTGTCATAATACGAGCTATGCGAAATGTGTCAGTTCCATATATTTCGAGGCTGTATAATTGCGAAGTTGTAAACTAGTACTTACAGCCGAGAGCCTCGAGCGAGTCGGAGATTTCCTTAAGATCGCTAGTCTGGACATCACTGACGTCGGCCATGAGATAGGCAAGCTGCAGATATATGTTAGTTTAGAGGAATTAGTCACGAGCTAAAGATCGGAAAACTTACGTCGCCCCTGCTATCACTGATCTGCTTGTCGACGTTATGGTTGCCGAGAATTTCGTTAACTACCAAGGTGTAAGTATCCCGATATAATCGTATGTACTGCTACTTCACTAACCCATGCGAAGAACACCCGGTACATTGTTATGGATGTAGATGACCTGCGGCGAATTAGATGCGGTCACAGTTTTTCAAGAGGCTGAAGACTTCTTACTCGTGCGTGATCAGGCTCGTCTAGCGTCAACGAGCGCATGTTAACCTCGGGCATATTAACGCTGCCCAAAGTGATACCTAGATTAATGTATCGAACCAAAGCGTCGCTGACTAAACAGTTCTCATGTTAATTCGCAGGTCTAGGGGCGTCGAATTAAGATATTTCGTACCTTCGATACCAATCGCTCTCTGAGCCTCTTCGGTGCTACCACCAATGTGCGGGGTTAGAATGATGTTATTCAGACTGCGAAGATCCTCTTCCCATCCGTTCAGGCTGTTGTTGAAGTAGTCGCCGTTTGCGCGCGGCTCGCCCGGATAGACGTCCAATGCAGCCCCGGCAATCCTACCGCTACGCATCGCGTTGATGAGGGCCGGAATATCGACTACTGTTCCACGGCTGGCGTTGATGAGATACGAACCGTCCTTCATTAATTTGAGCTGTTCGGCAGACATCATGTTCTTGGTTTCGGGTAGCTCTGGCACGTGCAAGGTGACAAAGTCGGCTTCGGTCAGGAGAGCCTCTAATGTTGGCACCTGTCGAGCCGTACCCAATGCCATTAAGCTCACGACATCGTAGTATATAACTGACATTCCCATAGCTTCTGCGAGGACAGACAGTTGCGAGCCAATATGTCCATACCCAACGATTCCTTCGGTGTGGTTAGCATTAGCCCTTGGATCAGGTGTAAAGACGAATCTGAGTGAATACAGCACATACCGAGGGTCTTGCCACGAATTTCCCAGCACTTGCTGCTCACCTTATTCCATGTGCCTTTGTGCATCTCATTGGAGCGATCACCTAGCTGGCGGGCCAGAGTGATTATCTCCGCGATGACGAGCTCGGCCACACTACGAGAGTTTGCAAAAGGCGAGTTGAAGACGGCAATGCCATGGTGAGCCGCGTATTCCAAATCTACTTGGTTGGTGCCAATGCAGAAGCAGCCAATTACCAAGAGGTTTTTGGCTTCGCGGAGGACCTTTTCATTTAATTTGGTCTTGGATCGAATGCCAATGACGTGGACATCTCTGCGGTTCATTATCAGAGCCCGGCATAGCTAACTATACTTAAAAGTGAGAGAACACTCACCGGATCTTCTCAATTAGTTGATCTTCGGGTAATGAGCTCTTGTGGAATTCAACTTGATAGCCCTGGCCGGTCAAAATGTCTCTTCCGCTCTGATTGACATTCTCAAGCAGGAGGATCTTTATGTCCTGGGTGTTAAAGGGTTTAAGCTGCTTCGGCTGACCTCGAAGAGGAAATGCCCCGCCAAAGCTCGATAGCGGGGAATGAAAAGTTGTAGTAGCTGATGGCGAGGTCGAGACCTCTAGGTGATGGGGCAATTCCGCCTCGGGAGTCCTCAATATGTTCCTTGCTTGAGCCATGATTTCAATTCTGATTTATGATATATTCTAGAATGCTAAAACGGAGAAATTGAAGAAGAATAATTACTAGGTATATATATGTATAGCCGAACGGGGATGTAAATTGACTCAGAGCTCGAGCTCGGGAAAACTTTTTGCTGTTTTGTTAGCTTTGGATCGACTTGGTTTAAGTCTTATTAAGTCTTATAACACGATTCTGGCTAGCGCACTTATGATTCGCTATAACAATTCCCCCTACAGAATACTAGTAATCCCACTTCCACATCAGCCTATCGGTTCACGTAATACATACCATATGCCAGTTAGAAGACCCAGCTTTTATTATTCGGTGCCACGACACACTAGAACTCGGAAAGGTGTTTGAAAAAAAAAATAAACATTTCATGGTCAAATCCCGTCATCGGACACCGCTATAGTAAATCAGCCGTGACTCACGGATCATACGGGCATATGGATAACCATGTGGGTGCCACAGGCGCTATACTTACTTTCTTCTCCAGATTTACTAGGTATTAACTATAATCGGACCAACAAGTTAAATAGGTAGGTAGTTTCTAGAATAATTCCATAGCCTCAATAGTCAAAACTCTTTCAACGTCTGACAAGATAAATTAGATTGAATATCTAAGTACTTTTCTAAGTACTTTTCTAAGTACTTAATTGAGGTAGTGAGTTGAAGGTTAGCAACTCTTCGGAATATTACTTAGACACGTGTATCTAAATTATGAGTTACGTTATAGCATAGGATATAACCTGGTCAGCAAGGTGTCCTACATTTCCGAGTTTACGCTTCCGAGTGTGTGCATGGTATTGGCGTGGAGTTCTCCTATGCAGGGATGGGAAAATCAAGTCCTTATGCAACGTACGATGTAGGTACATACATATATGCGAGTCGCAAACTTCCGTCAAGTTCATGTGATTCTCTGTCTGAATTGCATTATTGACGAGCCTGCCACTTTACCCTCCCCCCCTTGGTGCCAGCATGAAGTCTGCCTTTTGGGCCCACCTCCGATGTCTCTGTTCATGATATGCTGCCACCTGCCCTACCAACCAACTACTCCAGACCAGCCGTATGCTGGAGGAAAACAATGAAGAGAATTATCAATCAATACAGAACGAGATTCCGAAAGCAGCCTAGAGCCTAATGGGAGCGGCCAGTCTATTTTGCACCTCAATTCAAAGACCATGTGCTGTATCACCTCTGTAGAGCGTCGACAAATTCGCGATATGAAATTTGCCCTGGCTGATAGAACGACAGAAGGGTTTGAAAAAGGATGAGACTGTCATAACTCAACCTTACCTCCCCCCCAAGCAGGATCCGTGGCGTGAATCAAGTAGAAAGCGTTACCGAACGAGAATCGAGGACGACATTTAGCTTTGCTTGCACTCTTGCGTCTCCTGCTTCGGCTTCGCACCGTCATCCTGCATCGAAAATTAGCCTTCTATCTTTTCAGGGGTTAGTTAGTGTGAAGTGGTTAACGAACATCATCATCGGATTCTTCCTCGTCATCATCACGATCTTCACTGAGATCATCATCCTCATCATCCTCCTCCTCGTCAAATTGATCTTCGTCGAGGTCGTCGATCTCCTCGAAAGCCAAAGCCTCACCGGTGAACCAGTCGATGGCTCGAGGAATCAACTTCTCCTTGATGTCCTCACCAAGTTGGTAGTCTAGCTCAAGACGCTCCTCAATATCAGAAGCGGCATCGTCGTCGTCATCGGTGGGTGCCTTAGGAGGCGAGAAGAAGTTGAAGAACGATTCAGTCGGAACCGTCTTCTTAACAATACGGGTCTGCTTCGTGTCTATTTAGGTTAGTAAAGGGTTATTATAGATGTATCCCAAGTTTGCTTACTCTTGTTCCTCTGTTTCTTGCTCTCGATGCGAACGGTGAGATCCTGGCCTTCCTTCCAGTTGATCTTGTCACCCTCGGCGTGGTCATAGATGAAGTCACCACCATATCCACTCTCGTTCTGGTAAAAATACGTCTTGGTGATAGTCTTGTTGGTAAAAAACTCATTCTCGGCGAATTCGAAAATCAAGCGGAATCCGGGCTTATCAAGATACTCCATTCGGATATCAGTAAGGAAGCGGAGAGCGGTCTCATCACGGTCAGTGATCATTTCAGCGAGCGAGATTTGATTCTTCATAGCAGACAACCAGAATTCAGGGATACCTCCGACATTCTCAGTAGTCTCGGTGGCAGGCTTGTCGGCCGTCTCTTCCTTCTCGGGCTTGGCCTCGTCATCCTCATTATCTTCCTCACCAGCCTTGACCTGATCGTCGGTGGGCTCCTCCTTGCCGTTGACAATTGCAGCGCGCGTCTCGTAAAGGGGGGTGAACTTTGCGAAATACTTCTTCTCAAGTTGGAGAACCTCTTCCTGGAACTCAGCCTCGAGTTTCGAGTGATCCTTTTGAATACCCTTCAGACCAGCAACACGACGACGGACAACAGGAGGCAACGACTCTATGTAACCGGAAGAGCGACCAACCAGGGAGCCAAGTCGGCCTTGGATCATCTGGACTAGTCGTGGGTTCTGGGCAAAGATAGACGCAGCAGCGGCGCGATCAAGATCCTCTATAACGTAGATGAGGTTAGCAACAGTATACTTCCAAGATAGACCTGTCATCGGGATCATATATCGGCTTACCTTCTTTAATGCTGGCAACACCCGGTTGTTGGGCATGAGACGAAATCGGGGCATTGCTGGCAGGTGTATTCTGCGGAGTGCTGCGGAGAGAAATTAGACGTCAGTGCCCTCAAAAGATACAGCTGAGCTGGAGGTAAGTGGTGTTGGTGGTACATACGGAGCAGGAACCTCTGCACGTCGATTCTTAATAGGTTCCGCCATTGTTGATGTTTCCGTCGCGGAAGTTACAGGTAATGTTAGATTCGCAAATGGACGCGTCGATGGTTGATTGGGGTCTTTCAAGACTACGGCGAAAAAAAATAGGGTCGGGGCAGAATTATAAAAAAAAGTTAGGTATTGATTAAAGTGAGGTTATGCGTGGAGCTGGACGCTTGAAATCACAGGTCAGCAGCTTGAAGAACTTGTAGATGGTGTTTAAGTTACAACGAGTGCGTGAGTATGATGATGGAATTGGTTGATGCGAAGAAAAAGTTGAACTGGGAATTAGTCCAACGACGAAGGAAGAAAAAGCGAAGGAGAAGTTGTAGTGGTGAAAGTAAAGTTGGTCTACTATGATGGGGAATTTGATGAGAGAGGGCAGAAAGACTGGACTAGTCTGGTGGGAGAGGCGAAGTGGGGGAAGGCACAACCCTGTCAGTGTTTCCCCTCCAAAGATTTGTACTAAGACGTAGTATGGAGAGAAAAAAAAAGAGAAGAAGTTGTTGGGCACTGTCCCTCGAATAAAATTTCAATGCTCCCTAGAACAAATTTTTTTTTCTTCAGGGCACTTACACGTACTATTCGCCTTTGCCCACCTACACCGACGACTTCTAGAACTTGGGACTTCGGATTTCCTACCTAAGGCATCGTCGCCTTCTACAGATAGCAGAGGTACGTATATAAAATCTGATATATATAGGTACCTTACGATGTCCTATCCATATTGTATACCCTCGTGCAGCCAAGCTATGTACGTGTGTGTATTGGGAGATGTCATATATCGAATGTAATCCAGGTCAGAGTTCAAGCATTGTACCAGTACTTACCTATCTAGGTACTTGATGTGGATAGGTACTCACCTAAACCTGGTAGAAAGCGGTGAAGGTAGAAAGACTAGAAGAATTCCATGCGTAGGTACAGTACATCAACCTAGATCTACTACCAGGCTATACTCGAGGTTGGGTCGAAGGCCTTCCTATCAATGTTTAATGAATATATGCAATCGATATGATAGACAACCTCTGCAATATGCCGTAGGCAGGTAGCCACGTCAACTCACGTAGAGTGGTGTATGCTGCATGCAATGCAGGTAGTAGTACCTTCGAGACGTACAGACACTTTTAGTTAGAGAACCTTAAAGGCCATTGGTACATTTCGCCTTGCCTTTTCGGGCAACACGAATTCAACCTTGGAATCAAGGTTGGAACTTTGTTTCTCGTTAGTTATCGCTAATCGCTAATTTTCTTATCGATACGTATTCTTATCTTGTTACTTATCTCCCATGTTCTTGAATAGTATCTGAGAGCTAAAGATGGATCATCCAAACTTCGCTGTGGATTATTGAAAGTCTGTATGAAGCATTGTCTTCGCAACGCCTTATAACGTGACTCGGTGAAGACTCGACGACCTAGAGTAGGCGAAATTACCTATCGTTCAGCGCGTACACAGCCAGATCACCATTTAGACTCGGCGCATTCCATCGATGCTCGAGGTTACTTGAGGGATCTATAGTGTTTCAACACGTCCCCAGGACTATTCAGGATGTGCTTTGATATTTCAGTCTTCCCACGGCCAAGTCGATAGCCTATAATTTTGAGCTTGCGAGGCTGTTGTTCCAATTTCCGCCCTTACCTGCCCTACGAATCCGTATAGATCAGCATCAATAATCTCCATATGTCTCAGTTCGATATTCGAATGTTCAGAGATATATATACGTGACACGACGATTTATATTGCAGTTTCAATATACCTAGGTGTTAGGTGTTAACTATGGAGGGGGAAGATGGCGGCGACGCGCAACCTAGGCGCAGTGGCCCTGTAGCCATGTATCAGATGAGCTCTAATCAGAGCAACTCGAGTTTTTTTGAGGATGTCGAGATGGCGCAAGACGAGGTAAGCCAGCTCTTTTGCCAAACACTAGGCTTGCTTATTCTAAACTTCGGTAATTTCGCAGCTCTTCTCTGGTCCTGTCGCAGAAAGTCTACCTACGAGCCTGTCTGCCTTCTCCCATCGCCGTCAACGTGCGGACTCGACGGCTAGCTTTGCGTACTATACCGAAGAGGAGGACGAGCCGGAACCTAGGGCCATGTTTCGCGAAGACGGGGCTATGACCTTTGATATAGACGAGACACCGTTCGACCTCGACGAAGAAGGGGAAATAAGCTCTGAAGTTGAATTGGAGAATGGCAATTCGCACGAAGATTATGCTCTACACCGGAGATCTTCGACGGTGTCGAGAAATTCGGTTCATGCTAGACTCCTTCGAACGGACAGCGGTGTGACGGATGCTAGTGGTCGTGGCCATAGTCGTGTCAGTCAGAAGCTACATATGGTCAACGAGGATCTCACAATCGTGATAGCCGGCTTCCGTACGAGCAGACTTGGCTATGCTGTCTATCTCATTATTTGCGTCTTAACATTGGGGCTCGCATATCTTCTTTTGCGATGGCTTCCACGGTGGCAGGTGAAGTTGACTGGTGAGCCATGTCCACTTCACGATTGCCAATGGGTAGTGCTCGAGGTCAGTTACTTTGAAAACTTACATGCCTTCTGCAATGCTGTATTAACCATGTTGTAGAACCAATGGGGTGAAATGGTCATCCTGAACGTTAATACTCAATTTTACAATCGACCCCTTTCCACCGTATTTGGGGCTCCGGAGAAGATCTTTGCTCAATTACTAGAAGACGACGCTGACCCATTATTGCCCGAACTTCGAGTACTAAACTATCGATACGTTCGCTTCTTCTATCATCCATTGAAGGGTAAATTTGTCATCAGCAGTGGGTGGAAGGACCCTGCGTGGAAACGGGTACGATCACTTCGTGCTGGCATCGACGGCGACGAAAAAGACTATAGGGAAAGCGTCTTTGGAACAAACCTCATTGATATTGAGCAAAAGTCTATTCCGCAATTGCTTATAGATGAAGTAAGCTATTTGTCAACCAATCACTACTACATGGCTAATGATACTGCTAGGTGTTTCATCCATTCTATGTCTTCCAAATCGCGAGTTTGGTTCTATGGTCTTTAGACGAATACTACTACTATGCCATATGTATCTTCGTCATGTCGGCGGGTAGCATAATAGCAACGTTGGTAGAAACACGAGCTGTTAGTATTACCCCATATCCACAGGAAAGGACTATCTTTACTAATAAAGTAGACAATGCGGCGTCTTCGCGACATCTCTCGCTTTGAATGCGATGTGCGAGTCCTTCGCAATGGCTTCTGTAAGCAGGTCAATATTTTAATTCGTGGCATATTGCTAACTACTTTAAGGGGCCCACGTCTTATCAAGCGATCT
The DNA here is from genome assembly GCA_022836615.1 of Annulohypoxylon bovei var. microspora. NCBI lineage: Eukaryota > Fungi > Ascomycota > Sordariomycetes > Xylariales > Hypoxylaceae > Annulohypoxylon > Annulohypoxylon bovei. The sequence goes on along the minus strand of MU405210.1, from coordinate 183,737 downwards.
CGTTCCTGGTGATGTATATGAAGTCAGTGATCCTAGCCTCACACAGTTCCCCGCCGATAGTTTACTTCTGAGTGGAGACTGCATTGTCAATGAGAGTATGCTTACCGGCGAATCTGTGCCGGTTTCTAAAATTCCTGCTACGGATGAAACTCTTGATATTATGAACCTTGCTGGCTCTACAGTCTCTCCTGACGCTGCTCGTCATTTTCTCTTCTGCGGTACGAAAATTATCAGGGCGAGGCGGCCACAAGATAATAGAGACGATGAAGCCGTTGCACTCGCCATGGTGGTGAGAACAGGTTTCAATACGACTAAAGGTTCTCTCGTCCGCTCGATGCTCTTTCCCAAGCCGTCTGGCTTTAAATTCTATCGGGACTCTTTTCGATACATATCTGTTATGGGATGCGTCGCGCTCCTTGGGTTCGTGGTGTCTTTTATCAACTTCCTTCGTCTTGGACTGGCCTGGCACTTGATCATTGTCAGAGCTCTGGACCTAATTACCATTGTCGTCCCACCGGCCCTCCCGGCTACCCTTACTATAGGAACAAATTTTGCTCTAAGTCGTCTTAAGAAGAAACAAATATTCTGCATTAGCCCACAGAGGGTCAATGTCGGTGGGAAGTTGGATATTATGTGCTTTGACAAGACTGGCACTCTCACGGAAGATGGCTTGGATATTCTCGGTGTGAGGCTAGTATCTCGCTTAACAAATCGGTTCGATGATGTTGTCTCCAAAGCTTCGGATTTGGTCCCCCCGTTAAGTTTAGGTGCCGGTCCTGGAGACAAATACGACGTAAATCGTGCTGCTCTGTTCACGATGGCCACTTGCCATTCACTCCGATCCGTCGACGGCGAACTTGTTGGGGATCCACTAGATGTCAAGATGTTTGAGTTCACTAGCTGGTCATTCGAAGAGGGTAGCCAGGGCAATGCTGATCAGGAGGAGGATGAACAAGGTGGCCTCTCTCCTTCGGTTGCACGTCCTCCTCCGACACCTTTATATGATACGGATGCATATGGGGTCACACAAGGACAAAATGTAAGTTTGGGTATTGAAGTGGTCGTCGTACTTGTCTAACGTGGTTCAGTCGCCGATTGAACTCGGAATATTAAGATCTTTCGAGTTCGTTTCCCAGCTACGAAGAGCTAGTGTGATCGTTCGAGCTTTCGGCCAGCAAAGTGGTAGCATTTATGTCAAGGGTGCACCTGAATGCATGCGGGATATATGTCGACCCGACAGTTGTAAGTCTCCTTGTATAATTCGTTATTTTAGCCATTCTAATATGTACAGTCCCGGAGGACTACGACGAACTCTTGTCCTATTATACTCACAAAGGATACCGAGTCATCGCATGCGCTGCTAGGTATATGAAGAAGCTATCGTGGGTAAAGTCCCAGAAGATGAAGCGTGACGAAGTTGAAAAGGATCTTGACTTCGTCGGCTTTATTATCTTCGAAAACAAACTAAAGCCAACAACCGCTGCGGTGCTCAAGGAACTCACCGAGTCAAACATCGGGTCTATCATGGTCACGGGTGACAACATATTGACAGCCATCAGTGTAGCCAGAAACTGTGGTCTTGTTGAGAAGGATGCGCATTGTTTTATCCCACATTTTACCGAAGGTGAGTTACCAGAATCAATTCATTATGGGAGGTTATTAAGTGCTAACGTGAGAACCATAGGGAACTCTCGTGACCCAAATGCCCTTTTGCAATGGGAAAGCATTGATGACCCAGCGTACCAGTTGGATTATCGAACTTTGCTTGTAAGGCCCATATAACCAACTCATCAATACAATCAAGCTAACTAGTGTGATCTAGCCACTCCCTACCCCCGTGGATCGTGATGCTTCGTTACCATACGACATAGCTAATCTTAGAAATTACTCTCTTGCCATAAGCGGAGACGTCTTCCGATGGATAATCGATTTCGCCCCGAACGAGGTCGTACAGAGAGTGAGTATATCCCTTTTTATTACTTGTATATCATATATATATAGTATTTCTTGGCACATCAAATCATGCTCATCATCCCCCTATCACGTAAAAGAGCTAATAGAGTATCAGATGCTTGTCCGGGGTAAGGTATTTGCACGCATGTCCCCGGATGAGAAACACGAACTCGTCGAGAAGCTCCAGAGCATAGACTACTGTTGCGGCTTCTGCGGCGATGGGGCAAATGATTGCGGTGCTCTCAAAGCCGCGGATGTGGGTATCTCGCTCTCCGAGGCTGAAGCATCCGTTGCAGCCCCATTCACCTCAAGGGTATTCGATATTCGATGTGTACCTGACGTGATCCGGTACGTTTGACCTAATTTCAAGACGATTTATGTAATTATACCGTGACATTGCTAACTATATGTTTAGGGAAGGACGAGCTGCTCTGGTAACTAGCTTTAGTTGCTTCAAATTTATGAGCCTTTACTCTGCCATCCAATTCACCTCTGTCAGCTTCCTCTATGCCTCAGCTTCGAACCTGGGAGACTTTCAAGTAAGAATACTCGACTGTAGTGATTTGTCTCGTAACTAATACACAACTTCTAGTTTCTCTTCATCGATGTTCTCATTATATTGCCGATTGCTATCTTTAGTAAGTAAAACAGAACATACGAGATCGAGTATTATAACTAATCCATGTTATAGTGAGCTGGTCTGGGCCTTTCCCGGTTCTCAGTAGGAAGCGACCGACAGCGAATTTAGTTTCTAGAAAGGTCCTCACACCATTATTGGGCCAGATGATCATCTGCATTTTCATACAAGCTGCCGCATGGCTCATGGTGCGGGAACAAAGCTGGTAAGCCTTATCCTAGTAGGTAAATTCATCTAAAACAGCATTCTCATGTGAGTATCGCAGGTACATACCACCTCAAGTCAACCCAGACAAGTCCAACCCCAAGAATTCGGAGAATACAGCCTTGTTCCTCGTGTCTTGTTTCGAGTATATCTTCATAGGGGTGGTCATGAGTGCCGGGCGGCCATTCCGACAGCCTATGAATCAAAACTGTAAGTTGTGCTATATGAACGCATTTTCAACCTCTAGACATCCTACTGACTGTCTATATAGGGCCGTTTATGACGACCATCCTCGCAGCACTAGTCATAGTCATGTATCTGGTCTTCGAACCAGCTCACCGAATCAAAAAGATTATGCAGTTGACCAACATCAGCTCGTCCTTCAAGATTACGCTGTTTGTGCTCGGCGTGGTATATCTAGTCCTCTCGTGGATCGGCGAGAATTACCTTTTCCAGAAGCTCGCTCGGGGATTTGGTCTAGCGAAGCTAGCCATAACCAAGGAGCCGAAGAAGCGGAAGGAGTACAAGGTTATATTGGAGCGGATGAAAGCATGATTTGGGATAAGTGTTTTCTTCTAGTCTATTATGACTAGGGTTGAGAAGGATATGAATTGGTCGATACTCTAATGTTTTACGCATAGTGCCTACAATTTGTTGCTTGTGGTAAGGGGAAGGATGGCGATGCACCTGTTAGCTAAGAAAGCTGGCAACTTATAGCACGTTAAGAAAACCCAAGGTGTCCTTGATATTAACTCGATGGCTATCGGGTGGTTTCTATATCATAATTCCTACCTGTACATATGTATTAGTATATACATATTGACATATATATATATAAAAGGGTGTTGTTAAATCAATACGCACTGGGATAATGCTTGGTTTGCTTGGGGGATACACTGGTGCTATTTCTGAGTCTTGAGCCGATAGTGTATCATATGTGTGGATATTAACAATGTTTAGATGGTATCACTGGATGAAGCATTGACTACACACGTCGTGGTAGATTTAGATGGAACGTTAAAATAGGGTATCAATTCCAGAGTGGGATATGGCTGAATCTCCCAAGTTTTACCGGACTATTTACTCTGCCCCCTTTTCCAGCCCTTCCTTTGTCCTGGACACCTCAAATACAACGGCGCCGTTTTTCCCTCCCTTAATCTTCTTCCACTTGCCTAGTCGATGTTCTTTACCAACTCCGACTACAACACACAGGCCGTCCTTGCCACGATCTCCTCGCTCAAACAGCGCGATGTCGTTGACCACACCCTTGACTAACCAAGATGATGGGTTAGTCCCGTTTACTCCATTGACTACACCCTCATCTTCAGAGTCGTCTACGCCCATACCATTGGGTACAATGTCTATGCTAGATGACGAGTTCCCGAGGACCCCTACGGGTTCGATCTTTTTCTTATCATCGCTTAATCTCCAAACCCGGACGTGGCCATCCCAACTACCACTTAGGATGAGATCGGAGTAGGGCAACGTTCGAAGTGCGGTAATCCACCTAGGTTGTGGAGGGGGCACAACCCTAGGAGTTGGGAACTTTTCGGCGGATGCTTCCGATGGAAGCAAAGGTCGCTCAAGTCCATGTGCTTGTGCCAAGATGAATAGCGGCTTCTTCTTTTGTATGCTCCATAGAGCTAGCGAGCCGTTGTCGCTCCCGGTGACGAAGAGTTCGTCATCGATCATCGCAACGCGGTCCATACTACCCTCGTGGGCAAGAGATCGCGGGTCGATATCCGGCTTCTGTTTCTTGTCGATCGACCCGCCGCGGAAGACCAACTGCGTCTCTTCAACTACTTTCCATAACCGGGCCGTTCGATCTCGAGCGCCTACACTCACACACCGTTCTTGTGCCAGCGCGTCGATATCTACCACTATGTCCTGGTGACCAAAGAGGGTTTCGACGTATGCTAGCTCGTCTAAGCTCCATACCTTGACGGTACGGTCCTTAGATGCCGAGTAGAGCTGGTTTGTGCCTCGGCGAAATGCCAGGCCAGTTACGGCATCGCGATGGTGCATGAAGACGCGCAGAGGCTTCAACGATTTAGCATCGTAGACGATCAGGCGCTTATCCGCGCCACCCGTGACAAGGAACTTGCCGTCTTGTGAGGCTGCTACGCATAGGATATCTGCTACGTGCCCTTGATAGCCCCTGTCCTTTGCTTTCTTCTGGTTTCCCTTCAGCATCGCGACTTTCGTTGGTTGTCGACGCGGGGGGGCGGGGGGTTTCTTTGGCTTCTTCTTGGTAGTCTGCGGGAATTGATTGGCTGGTAGATCTTGTAGCTTCCATTTGACCAGACAGCGGTCTTTTGTGACAGTATATACGTATGGCGCGCATATAGCGATAGAGGTAGTCGAGAGCGTATTGCAACGGAAGAGTGTATGGGACGCTTGAGCGACAGTAAGCTCTGAAGCAACTTTTCTATAGACCTTTCCCTTGGTCTCGGCTACATCCTCTAATAGACGCTGTGCTATTATATCTCGGTCGATATCCTCGGCATCGAAGCCGGTTTCGTCAACTTCTTGTCGGACGTTATCGAGATATCTTTCCGCAAGCCTTAACCTCTTCTCTGCTGCGGTCTCTCCTTCGTTCTCTGATTCTGAAGCGGATCCAGGAGCTTCATAGTCTTCAATTTCAGCGTCACTTTCAGAATCGCTTCCTGATATAGAATCATCTCGTTCGACTCGAGTTTTTGGTGCTGGTGCTGGTGTAGGTGCAGGTTTGGACGGCGCCTTTGAGTACTTGGAGGTTGCGACACGTTTTTTAGGTCCATCGTTGACAGGAGCTCGTTTTCGTTTTTTCTGAACACCAGGTATTGTGAAGAAGGACGACATAATGGCGCAATATAGCCTTTGGAGCAATCAATGCAGTCGTGTATTGATCGTCTCGTGCTCTTAGAAAATTTCCATGCTCCAAAGAAAAAGGTCGGTCCAATTGCTAAGAGGAAAAAAAAAAAAAAAAGTTCAGAACCTGCGGGACACGAACAGGGGTCCATGTCGGTGCAAAGATAGTACCGTTAGCTTTCAACCTATGGTTAATGTGGGTACGAGGCTGAGAAGCTGTGGCTTGCCCTTCCGATGTCCGACTTGAATCCCACCTGAGCAATCTGAAGCTCTAAGAAGGCAAGTGCTAGGCTGTAGCTACCTTGCGCGTCTACACACTTCCAATACCTACAACAATTCGAAAACGACAGCTCTTTCAACCTCTCTACACAACACACTTTTGAGCTCATTACCAACTAACCGAATTTCTCAAAATGTAAGTTTATTTATACCCTACATATTTCTAGTCGGACAAGCTAACACTAGCCAAACAGGGAGGTTTTGTTAGGAATCACTGGCAAGGACTTCACCTTAATCGCAGCTTCTAAAGCTGCGATGCGAGGAGCTACTATCCTCAAGGCCTCTGACGACAAGACGAGGTCGCTAAACAAACATACGCTCGTTGCATTTTCCGGCGAAGCTGGCGACACAAGTACTTAGTTCCTCAAACGATTACACTATGTCATCGAAGGCTAACTATCAGCAGTTCAATTCTCTGAGTATATCCAAGCAAATGCCCAACTCTACTCGATGCGGAATGAGACCGATTTATCGCCTACAGCACTGGCGCATTACGTGCGCGGTGAGCTTGCGTCGAGCTTAAGATCGCGGAAGCCGTACAACGTCAACCTGCTACTGGGAGGCGTCGACCCCATCACCCACAAGCCGAGCTTGTTCTGGCTGGACTACCTAGCAGCTCTAGCAGCCGTCCCCTATGCCGCCCACGGCTATGCGCAATACTATTGTCTCTCCATCCTTGACAAGCACCACCACCCGGACATGACGCTTGTCCAAGGTCTCAAGGTGCTAGAGATGTGCACGGACGAGCTAAAGCGACGTTTACCTATTGATTTCAAGGGTATGACAGTTAAGGTGGTCACTAAGGATGGCATTCGAGAGATCGAAGTCAAGGACGACAAGATTGTTAGGTGTCCGTAGTGTGTTCAATTTTCTAGCTGGCGATTGCAAGTGTAACATTAAGATCCTGGGTTGGGTGGGAAAAAAACCACAAGACGGCCTAATAACTAAGTCGCAGGCAAGCCACTAAATCAGTTATGAATTGCGACTGTCTAACATCCATGGATATCTCCCCTATCGTTGCGCACGTGATGAGAGATCTAACTCGCTAATTGCCATGGTCAACTTTCAAAAAAAGAAAGAAAGCAACAACTAGGAGGGGAAGGGTCATAACGTGGGTATGATACAATGCCATGATTATAATGAGGGTCTATATCTCAACTGGCATTAGCTTGGCATCCTATTTCTTTGAAGTGCATCTGGTATCGACGAGTTGACCAAGAATATTACACATTTGACCCTCATCCCTCATATTCTGGAAATATGACAAAGCTACGTAAAAGAAATCTGTTGGTCCTACGTTTATTAGCAGAACTATTAACCAGGTTTTTATCCCGATCATAGGATAGAGTTACATATTGCCAACTTAGTCTAATTTACAAGACTTCTTATATACACGACTAACGAAGGTTTCTTATAGTACTTTTACCTAAATAGTAAGTCGGCTTCCGCCATTCGCGGATGCCAGCTTAAAGTAACTCATCAAGCGGTGTATTTTGGATATTGCATTTTGGGCGGTGAGACTTCTGCATGATGCTACACCTGTTCACCATGCAGGCAGGCTTCCTATTGGAACACCGCAAGCCTTGTTGCAGCAGAGTTGCATTCGCCTTCTCCTACTTTGCCTACTTCGTCCACTAAACCAACAGCTAGAACGTTTATAGAGCTAAAGTACGAGCCTTATTATTAAGTTTACATCTTAGAAGGTTTTTTTTTCTTGTCGACTACCTGAGCACTGAGTAGGTAACCCACCCACGTTCCAAGTTCCACCTGCCAGGGCGCTAAATGGATAATTGCAATTTTTTTGTGTTGTCACCTAGTCATTCAGCGGCAGAGCCGATGATCCGTTGACTGTAAGTACGTGTCCATGGAAGCTTCTGAAAGAAACTTCATAGAATGAAATATGGGACTACCCAGGGGTTCCTTTCAATACCGAACGGTCGACCCGTGCCTTCGGTGGCGCTAGATCAGGCACGCATTATTAGATTACTCGACAACGTGTATATACTATGGTTCATCAACCAAAGCTAAGAAGGTTGGGCAAAGGCAGCGTTGTAAAAAAAGTATTATTACAAGTGTGGGATGTGTCCCCCCTACCCCTAATCGGACTATACCGAGATTCGGGTAGATACTTGAGGTGTTCACTCCAGGATGTAGAATAAGCCAAGATCGAAAGTTGCCACTGTATAGACTGATGAGCTATCTCGAGATGTCATTAATATACGTGTTGTTCAAGCAATATGGACATACATACAGTACATATCTAGAATGGCGTCTAGAATATGCTAGTATATGCTAGTCTCCTTTACTATCATAGATTTTCTAGTGGCGGAACATTAGACAACTAAGTAAATTTAATGTGTGAGCAATCTAGGTAGGTTCAAATGTTGTAGTCAGTAAGTTTTCCAATACACCCAAGTCCAGAAAAAGCCAGTAGCAGAGACGCACCTACATAAGTATGCTATACGTAGGTACCTAAGGTAGTATCTTAGCCGGTTTGGGTTGGCCATTTGTAACTTCCTAGTTTCAATTTGCTCCAAGAACTGCAAGAGCTTTCGTCACAGGAGAAAGGCAGAGAAAACAATCGTCGCAGTTACCCAAACTAGGAAGGGATAGATACTTACATGGTAGATGCCTTACAAAATGTGACTGCTAAAGGTTCAAATGGGGCAAATACACAGTACCCTTAGGGTAGGGATGGGTACCTACCTGTACCTAAGGTATGTAATAAATGTAGGTAGGTACAAGCTACTAAATAACGTTAGTAGGCATACCACTTTCCAGTGATACGATTGATGCCTCAATTACATGCAAATCCTAACAATTATCTCACTCGGGTATATCGATACGGGTTAATCGCCCCTAGTAACCCATCGGCAACTTCCAATTGGTAACGAGAAGTCGTACCAAAGTATCGTGCCTACCCATTCTAGCCTAGACATTTTAAGTTCCTTAGTAACGGAACAGACGCTAACGCGTTCTCGATTTTCGACACAACTTCAAAACTTCCTGAATTTTTTTTCATCTGATCCATTCTTCTTCTTCCCCCCACAATCCCTTTGCCATATCCAACCCTCAAACACACGGCATATTTCTTCATCCCTCCTCCCCTGAAAAAAAAGGCATTCTGCATTTTCGTTCGGGGTCTTCTCTTTCCTTTGAAAAAGATTTGGTTTTGATTTCTTTTCTCAAGGGAATCTTGAAGGCATATTACCTGGTCTATTACTACATAGACGTCTCTGTAATCACTTACAGAGTCACTCAGTACAGCAACGACCTGTATCTTCCATTCTCTAATAATCCGGAGAGAAGGTGCATCTGTGTTGCGGTTTCCCAGTTCGCGGCAAACTAATATTACTTCTTACAACTTGATTTTTATCCACTTCAAGCAACTAATTTCTGATCTTCCCCAATTCTCCCTCGCCTCTCATTTCTCTTCAACTGAACCGTTCGTTCTTTCGAGAGAGAATTAATCGGCTGGGTTCCGTACGAGAAAGAAAAGATTTATTGCCTGACATAAAACATTCTCTACACATCTACTTGATCTACCATCATCTCAACGAAACGTCAACATGGCTGATCAACTGAACATGGGCGGTTTGAGTCTTGCTGACCAGCAGGCTCAACCTCGTTCTTACATCCCTCCTCACATGCGAGGCAAGGTCGGCGCCGTAACCAACGCTCCTCCTCCCGCCGCCGCTCCTCCTCCTATGGGCGCTGGAGGACCTCCTCCTAACATGAATGGTCTCAACAGCAGCGCTTGGGCTGGGTAAGTAATCCCTCATAATTATGACATTCATACTTGATTTCCCACATACGCAATGTTTCATCCAATCTATCGAATGAAAAGACTTCTTGAACTTCCACTGACGTGACAAACTTTACAGTAACAACAGCTTCGACGCTCGACCCGCCCCGGGTTGGGACGCTGCTCCTAACTATCCTGCGCCCCAGCGTCAAGGTCCTGGAAATTGGAATAACAATCGACAATTCGACCGCAACGCTTACGGCAACCCAGCCGCTGGCGGTGGCGGCAGTGGTGGCGGCGGTGGTGGCGGCAGCAGTGGCGGTTCCGGAGGGGGTTATGCTAGAGGCTCGGGCGACGGGCAATGGCGCGATGGCAAGCACATTCCTGGTCCTCCGAATCCCCGTATGGAGCGAGAGCTGTTCGGCACCCCAGACGATCCGTCTAAACAACACACCGGTATCAACTTCGAGAAGTATGACGACATTCCAGTTGAAGCCTCTGGACATGATGCTCCCGAGCCTGTTCTCACTTTCAGCAACCCTCCCTTGGATGATCACCTGATCCGCAACATCGAACTAGCTCACTACAAGGTCCCGACTCCCGTCCAGAAGTACTCGATCCCCATTGTCATGGGCGGACGAGATCTAATGGCTTGTGCCCAGACTGGTTCCGGAAAGACTGGTGGTTTCCTCTTCCCCATCCTTTCCCAGGCCTTCATCACTGGCCCCTCTGCCGCCCCTGTAGGCGCCCCCGGCGGTGGCTACGGTCGTCAACGCAAGGCATACCCCACGTCTCTCATCCTTGCCCCGACTCGTGAACTAGTTTCCCAGATCTACGACGAGGCTCGCAAGTTCGCCTACCGATCCTGGGTCCGACCATGCGTGGTCTACGGTGGTGCCGACATCGGTTCTCAACTTCGCCAGATCGAACGCGGTTGCGATCTTCTAGTTGCGACTCCTGGACGTCTTGTCGATCTCATAGAGCGAGGTCGCATTTCCCTCCAGAATATTAAATATCTGGTTCTCGACGAGGCTGACCGCATGTTGGACATGGGTTTCGAGCCTCAGATCCGTCGGATTGTTGAAGGCGAGGATATGCCAGGTGTACAGAGCCGACAAACCCTCATGTTTTCGGCTACCTTCCCCCGCGACATCCAGATGCTGGCCCGCGATTTCCTTAAGGATTATGTATTCCTTTCAGTCGGTCGTGTCGGTTCTACCTCTGAGAACATTACTCAGAAGGTCGAATACGTTGAGGATGTCGACAAGCGCTCTGTTCTTCTAGACATCCTACACACGCATGGCGGTGGTCTTACCCTAATCTTCGTCGAGACGAAGCGCATGGCCGATTCGTTGTCTGACTTCCTCATCAACCAGAACTTCCCTGCGACCTCGATCCATGGTGATCGCACGCAACGTGAGCGTGAACGCGCTTTAGAGATGTTCCGAAATGGACGATGCCCTATCCTGGTTGCCACTGCTGTCGCTGCACGTGGTTTGGATATTCCCAATGTCACACACGTCGTCAACTACGATCTTCCCACTGATATTGATGATTACGTCCACCGAATTGGTCGTACTGGTCGTGCAGGTAACACTGGTCACTCTACAGCATTTTTCAACCGTGGCAACCGCGGTGTTGTGCGAGATCTCATCGAGCTCTTGAAGGAAGCCAACCAAGAGGTTCCGTCCTTCCTCGAGACTATCGCCCGAGAGAGTTCCTATGGCGGCGGCCGTGGTGGACGAGGCGGTGGTAGCCGTGGTCGTGGCCAAGGTGGTGCGAACCGCGATTTCCGAAAGTTTGGCGGCAACAGCGGAGGTGGTGGCGGTGGCCCTGGCTTCGGTGGCGGTGGGTTCGGAGGTCCTCAGCAATCCGGTAGTTACGGTGGTGGTGGCGGCGGCGGCTTCAACGGTCCTCCTCCCAGCCAGGGCTACGGCGGAGGCTACGGAGGCGGCGGTGCCGGCGGCGGCGGTGGTGCTCCGGCCTACGGAGGTGGAGGTGGAAGCTATGGTAACCCCGGCGGACCGGGTGGCCAAGCTTCCTGGTGGTAAACCTAACAACGTACGAGCATGCCTGAATATTCTCCCTCACGCAAACCGCATACGGGGATGAGAATTGGGCAAATTTGGAATGCGGTACATAGATTTCACGGTGTCATTTCTCTTTCACTTTCTCAACCGACTTACGCAAGGTTTTTTTTCTCATTCTGTTGTCATTTCTTCGACACTCTTCCCTTAACATACTCCTTTCTACGGCATACCTACGTACGGCATGCCCGACTTCCAGCCTCCAAAAAGGATTGGCAGATTCGAGTTCTACGAGTTAGAGCTCTGGCATACGATAGACGGCATTTGTCTTTTGTTTCGGCTGCACCCCTCACAACTTGATACCCATAGAAGACTGCGAGGGAGCATATGCGAGCAGCTGCATGAGACGCTTGGAGGTCAAGCACGTGGCTTGACCAACAAAATCACGGAGATATTCATCACTTAGAAGACAAGTGCTGCATTACGGTTTATCGCAGTACCTTTAACGACGATGACGATCTCCCACTCGATGTACCCCGTATTTGCCTTTTGGAAGCCGGCCGAGATCATTTCTCGTTTTTCCCATAGAATGGGGTAATGCGATATCGCATGGCCGCGGATTCGTGTTGATGGCATCATCATAGACAAAAGTGGATTTCTCGGTTCTCTGGTTGGAAGGACTTCTACTCGAGAAGACTCGCCATGGCGAGGGAACCACATAGAGGGCAAAGGAAATTATGAGCATAGAATAGTCATTTTCGGTGCAGGATCAAGAAAGCAAAAACGGCGTCTCGGCGAGCAGGCAATAGGCTTCAGAACTCCAAAACATGGAGAGGAATTCTGGGATCTGCTCTGACGATAAGGGCATAGGGAAAGGATTTTAATCCCATCTGCCATCAATGGTAGTAGTGCTTTTGCGGACATTGGCTGAGACGCTTTCAGGCCCTTTGAGGTTCTTCGCGCTGTGGTGGACTATCAGAGAATCCATCTACGACGGACTGAGAACTTCCCAAATAAAAAATGTTCCCCTTTTACTTGCAAACTGCGAAGCACATAGCATCATGCGAAATAGTCTTCTCTCTGCTAATAGTGAAATTCGTTGCTTACGCTTAATTACCTGCTCAATTATTGGCCAGCAGGCTCGGTGATTTAAAATATTTGCTTTTTGATACGTACATGTAGTGAGGTGGATTATTACTAGTCATAATCTTACTGGTTTTATCTTCAAGTTTAAAAGTATGTACTTTGGGAGTCGGTCTCTACAAAGTTCTAAAAGATAATTATCGTAGATATGTATTGATGTTTTCGTACTTGCCGTTTGTTGAGTGGGCTGAGTTGTGGCTAGAGTCTATTAAATCTAAACCCCTGACGCGTCTAGCAGTACCAACAGTGCAGATAAAGACACGAAGTCCCCACTTAAGTACATGCCAAATGTACACACCTAGGCAAACCTTAAGAAAGGTGACGCGACGTGAGAGGTAGGTAGGTACAGTACAGCGTGAGCACTTTGATTCAGCACACTTAAAATTTAAATTGATCACCTTCGCATTTCAACTTCGGACACGGAAGCTTTGTCTTTTCCACCCCTCTCCCTTTTCCACCTCACACCTTTCCTCACACTTTCAATAATGAGTTGATGATAAACATTTCCTCCTTAGCCTTTATTTATAGGCAATTTTTCTTTCTTCCTCTCGTTCACTAGAGCCTTACCACGAAGAGGTAGTTAATGTAGACAATCGGATCTGCGCGCCGACAGACCCAATTCCCCATATATCAACCAACACAACCTTCTTGCTGCCACTTCATCAACTCTCATTACCGAACGAACTCGCGATGGCTTCGAGAGAAGGCACGCCGGAGAATAGCCGCTGGTCGCGCGCATCTAGTGGCGCCCCAAGGGATAGTACTCCAGGTGACAACCTCGAAGCCAGTATCATCAGGTCCGAATCTGGACATGGAAGTAAGCGACCGAAGAACAAATCATCTGCGGCGGCGGCGGCAGCATCATTCCCTACCGTAGGAAAGATTAGACACCTGAAGAAAGAAGATGGAGAACCGCTTTGGAGAAGAGATATCCAGTACGACTTTCTTAGAGCCGTTTTCGACGACGACAATAGGGTCTTCACGAATAGCTACGAGCCTATAGGAGATGGCAAGGAGAAGCAGAGTTTCGCGGACCTATATATCGATACTATGGCCCGAAGCAGTAAGACGAGCAAGGTTCTACGAGACAAATTACTCAGTGATCGAGAAGCCGCAAAGAGCATGGCCATGGTCTGCTTGCTTGTCAACGTGGGTCGGATGAACACGACATTGAACTGTACCATCTCCTCCATCAATCTAGGCTTGCGACTTGTGCTAATGGTATGCAGTTTTTCCTGAGATGCGAGCTCAGCTCCGAACGTATCACGCCATCCCGTCGTTACAAGCTCACCAAGATGCGTCCGCCTACAAGCAGTTGCAGGACGCTCCAAGATTGAAGTCCATCCTAAAAGGTGCAGCTGAGGACCGTCCTGAGCCTCACGAGTTAGGCGAATTTAAGGGAAAGGACCCTCCTCGGTCGAACCCAGTTAATCTTATTTTCCTCATATGTCAGCAAGCGTCTTACATCGCTGAACTACACTTTCCTCCTAGCGGCGAGTTTCATGACCTCATCATGAAGACGAACTACACAAGCAAATCACGTGCGAAAGCCTTCCTATGGCTGATGTGGTTCTATCTCGAGTCCGACTTTACTGAAGAGGGCTGCGAAGAAAATCCATTTGGACAAGGTGTCGACTATGGTACGGAGGTTGCAAACCAGGGAGTTCCGCGTATGGACGAGATGACAGCTGAAGAAGAAGACCGTGAGAATATTGACCCTCATGAGGAAATTGAATTCGGACGAGAGAAGCAAAACCACAGAGCAAAGATCATCGCAGCCGATCAGGCATACTTAGCAGATCACCAAAACAAGCGAGGCTCTAGGGGAAGGATCCTGGCTGATGAAGGACCTACCGCCGCGATCCTCCCCCGGATACGGCCATCGAAGCACGAGTCTGATCTGGATAGTACACGGTCCACTCCACCGCCGAGGGCCATGTCGCGCATTGGTGCTAGTAGTACCGGACGACGGGGCGGTGCGCCACTGAAGCACTTGATCTTCGAAGGTTCCTCGCCCGCGGGGCCGGGATCTCATGTTATCGAAGGTATAGTCCCTAGAAAGCCACGCCCCCCCACTGCGCATCAACTCGCAGTAGAGCGGAACCGGAACCAGCGGGTTGAGCACATCCTCGGCCGCGGACTTCGCAGACAGCATCATATTGCTCGAAAGACACGTCGACAGGAGGGCGCAATCATACGTGCCAAGCGCCGTCTGGCGGCAATGAAGGACGCGCTGATAGACAGTGATGAAGAAGAGTATATGATGTCACACAGGGAACAGAAGCACCTCTTCATAGACCGAGGCTTTGGTGGTCTTTGTCAACTTAATCAAGAAGAGGACGATTTCGGCGAAGAGTTCGCGTCGTACGCGGCCTCACTTCGAAGAGCAGACCGACGACTGAGACGTTGGGACGGTCGGCCCGAGTTAGGGGTCATGCCGATAACCAAGAGACGTGTCGCAGCTCCGCCGTCGGACTATGCCTCGCCGGACTTACAAGCCGATCACGGCGGCAACGACAGCCCGGAAAAGATGGACATAGTCAAGACGAAGCTAAATGGTAACACTAACGGTGATGTCACGATGGAGGATGCAGATGATCTAGATCCTATGGAAAAAGAACTTCTGGGTATTGGTAGTGGAGGAGAAGAGGGTGAAGGCGAGGAGGGCGAAGGTGAAGGCGAAGGCGAGGGCGAGGGTGAGGGTAAAGATGACTCCGATGACATAGACAATATCGGAAAGGCGTTGCTAGGTCTGGATGGCTCAGACGACGGTACGGATAGTTCATAATGGTCGCGGCGAGCGAGCATGGGATTGCGATAGCGTTGCTGTTACCGTCGCTGATAACATACTGCTGCGTCCTAGTTCATTTCACGTTTTTACCAGGCTTGGTACGGTCTGGCCAAACTTTGTACATCTAGCAGGTTTGGGGGGTGCTCATGGATGCTTATTAAAAGAAAGGGTATAGACGAGAAGCGATAATACGGCAGTGTTCATCAGTATACGCAAGGCTAACAAGGTGTGCTTCCCAACACCTTGAAGAGGAAATCACAGTGTGTAACATAATATTGCAGCCTTCTAGAACGCAGTGTGATGTCGTAGAATGACTAGTATACGTGTGTTAAACATGTAAGTACATATTATAATTACCCGTGCTGTAGTGTTTCCTTCCCCTGAAAAGGATCATACATATTTTCTACATACCTAGGGAAGCAAGGTTGACTACCAGGTGTACTGAAGACTGTACAAGCATCTGATCTACCTGATGTCATGTGTTCGCTAAGTCTGCCGTGCGGCGTTCAATATGCACTTCGGAATGGTGCCCCCTCAAGCAAAAGTCCGACGGGCGGGTCAACCTGCTTAGTTAATCGAAAAATCTGTTGTCATCCGTAGTCTTTCTCACAACAGAGGTATAGAGTCGAGTCATCCAGTATTACGAACCGTCTTGTTGCCTAGGTAGTAGATTGAGACGTGGCTAAAGACATACGAGAGTTACATACGAGTTCCAAGGTTGTATTATAAATCAGCAAACTCGGCGTAAGGGCCCAGAAGCAGGAACTTTCTAAATTCCGCTATAGTCCGAGGCCCACGAGTCGGCGTCGAAGCGTCCATCTCGGTACCGGTCTCGGGTGTGGCTACCCTGGTTAGGACTGGCCAGACTATAATGCCTGCCATGCTATACTATAGCGCTTACAGTAGTACAAAGCTTAAACTTCTTTTCTCCCTGCTCTTTACCCCAGCAAAAGCCCTAAGGATCGACGACCTAGTAAACGAAAACGAAAATAAAAAAATAAAGATCCGCCATTCGCGACGGAATATACGATTTATGTAATTTCGAGGACGGCAGCGGAAACCAGGTTCGGACACACAGGCACACGGACACTCAAGACGCAAACCCAGATACCCAGGCAGGGCCATGTTCGGTAGGGGTGGTCTCGCAATTAACTTTTCCAAGTCGATGGGTGTTATTCGCATGTCCCGAGTGGGACCCGGGATTCGGATTGGTACGGGAACGGGGTTGGGAAAGAAAGACCCTTTGGAACCTTGGAAAAGTCAGATAAGGTTACCACGGGTAGATGTTTCATTACTGCTATAGGAAATATATACATGCGTACTTTGTAGGTATGTATGTACGTAGGACAAGGTAGGTATGTATGTAGGTAGGCATCTGCTGACGACTCACAAAACTTCCTTCTATCAACCTAGCAAGCAGCGCAAGGTCTCATGTTGGTGTTGTTGTCTTACCGACATTTTGACTAATACATACAGACGCAGATGCATGCCATCGTAAAAAACTCGCACTTTCTCATGCTAATCAACGCCGACGTGCGTCATCCGGCCAAGTCAGAAAAATAAAGAATGCCACCTTATTGTTTCTTTTAGCTATATGCCGATTCGCATTATGAAGAGTCTGATTGGCTGTGAGTCTTTGGGATAACCCCAGGTTGTTAGCGAAGGCTCGTACTAAATCCCGAGCCATTGGTGACTCTTGGTGACTTCCAGCGTTTATAGTCGTAGCAGTCGCAGCAGTCGCAGCAGTCGTATATAGTCGTATACCGAAGGTAGGTACCCCGTGCTAAGAAAACTAGTCTAGTTCTTTCCGACATCTGAAGTGGAGTTTGAACCCGGCAAGCGGGGCCGAAAATGGAAGCATCATAGGCAGATAGGTTAGATACTAAAGTATTAAAGGGTCCTTCCTAATCTTGTCCGCGTATTTTCGGCTGCCAAGATTCCGGTTCATAATTCTATCTCATTTAATTCTTCTTACTTCTACTCATACACAATCATACTTAACCTGTAGTCTGGACGAGTTATGTTATGAAAGTCAGAATTTAACAATTAAGAGAGTTATTAGTACCTATATCTTTGTATCATAGACGGCTGACCAATTCTGCTTTCCAACATCGCTTATAAAAGTATTGCCCGTCGCCTCTTCTTGCTTTGTTCTCAACAAACGGGTCCAATTGCTTAAAAATCATCCCTAAAGGTCACATATCAAGCTTGGTATAAGTGTAGAAGCCTACCTAAGACTTGATATACTCCCTTCGCTCTCGCACTGCGCCGCGAGTAAGTGCTAAGCTGTTTTTTGAGGCCATACTATGGCAAATGAAACTGAGCATAAAGAAATAAAACCGGCGGACCCACTTGCAGATGTCGAAAATATCGGCAACTCTGAGCCAGCAACGCCGGCCTCGGTCTACGACGATCCCGAGAAAGAAATCCGAAAACTTGAAGAGTCCGATGACAACGACCGTGATGTGTTGAAACAAACTCAAAGTCATGCTACCGATACAAGCACCATCACTCGCACTACCACAAGGGCGTCTGTGCCGCCAAAGAAGCCATGGTACAAGACGCCGAACCCCCTACTATGGGGTTCGATACCGCCCATTCCCAAGGAGCGTCAGGTCTCGAGGGAGTACGGGGCTGGTTTCTTCAGTAAACTGACTTTCCAATGGATGGCCCCCCTAATGAATGTAAGTATCGGGCTCGTCCGGATTAGCCACACAGTATTGATAAAAATATAGGTAGGGTATAAACGACCCTTAGAACAGGACGACCTCTGGTCCGTAAACCCTGATCGGACAGCCGAGAAGATGACGTCCAAGACAAGAGAATCTTTCGAGAGGCGAAAGAAAGCAGGTGACCAGTACCCTCTGCTTTGGGCACTACACGAAACCTTCTTCTGGGAGTTCTGGGTGGGCGGTTTCTGCCAACTCTGCTCCTCCATCTTCCAGGTCATGTCTCCTTTCACTCTGCGGTACCTCATCGAGTTTGCCCAAGAAGCCTGGGACGCGTCTCAGAATGGGCAACCCCCACCTAAGATCAGTGCAGGTATCGGCCTAGTTATTGGCGTAACTGTCATGCAGATTCTCCAGAGCTTAGGTGTCAACCACTTCATCTACAACGGCATGATGATTGGAGGGGAGTCGCGTGCTGTCCTCATCAGTCTCATCTTTGAGAAATCCATGGTGCTCTCCGGACGGGCGAGGGCTGGCGGTAAAGAGGTATCCAACGGAACAGCAGACATCGACCAAGGCGAAAAGGAAAAGGAAAAGGAAAAGGAAAAGGGGAAAGAGAATGAAAATATCAAGACAGAGAAATCGGATGACTCCAAAAAGGACACTAAGATGGATAAGGCGCTCATCACAGGCGACGGCACCGGCTGGAGCAATGGAAAGATTGTGAATCTGATGAGCGTCGATACCTACCGTGTAGACCAAGCTTCCGCCATGTTCCATTTGATTTGGACCGCGCCTATCTCATGCCTCATAACTCTCGTCGTTCTTGTTATTAATCTGACTTATAGCGCTCTAGCCGGCTTCGCGCTCTTGGTCATTGGTATTCCGGCGTTGACTAGAGCAATTCGATTGCTATTCAGGCGCCGAGCAGCAATTAATAAAATAACAGACCAGCGTGTGAGCCTCACTCAAGAAATATTACAGTCCGTTCGCTTTGTCAAGTATTTCGGGTGGGAGGGAGCTTTCCTAGACCGTCTAAAGGACATCCGAGCTCGAGAAATCCACTCTATCCAAATCCTACTGGCAGTTCGAAATGCTATCAATGCTGTTAGCATGTCGCTTCCCATTTATGCCTCCATGTTGTCCTTCATTACCTACTCACTGACCGACCACGGCCTTCCGGCTGCACAAGTTTTCTCCTCCCTTGCGCTTTTCAACGGTTTACGAATGCCTCTAAACCTGCTCCCTCTGGTTATTGGTCAGACAGTTGACGCTTGGTCATCTCTTCAACGTATACAGGAATTCATGTTATCCGAAGAGCAAGAAGAGGATGTGGTATTGGAACCGGAAGGAAAGCATGCGGTCGAGATGCATGACGCCACTTTCACTTGGGAGCGGACGCCAACCCAAGAATCCGAGAAGGAAAAGGAAAAGAAAGGCAAACATGGACCTTCACAGAAGGGTACAAAGCAACCTCATAAAACGGGTAACGAGGGAGGACATTCTGAAGAAGGCACCGAAGATACTGCAAGTACACTTGTAGAAGAGCGTGAGCCTTTCAAACTCCAAGATTTGAACCTCGAAATCGGAAGAAATGAACTAGTCGCTGTCATTGGAACTGTCGGGTGTGGAAAGAGTTCCCTGCTCGCCGCGCTTGCTGGCGACATGCGGAAGACATCAGGCGAGGTCGTGTTGGGTGCCTCCAGAGCCTTCTGCCCGCAATATGCCTGGATTCAGAACGCAAGTGTCCGGAATAACATCCTCTTTGGGAAGGATATGGATCGCGAGTGGTACAAGGAAGTCGTAGGAGCGTAAGTGACATCCAAGGACGACGAGAAAACACCAGACACTAACTGTTATGATTAGCTGTGCTTTGCAACCCGACTTAGATATGCTTCCCAATGGAGACGCAACTGAAATAGGCGAAAGAGGAATTACTATATCAGGTGGACAAAAGCAACGACTCAATATCGCCCGAGCCATTTACTTTGATGCTGACATCGTGCTCATGGACGATCCGCTCAGCGCAGTTGATGCTCATGTTGGCCGACATATCATGGACAACGCCATCATGGGTCTTCTAAAAGACAAGTGTCGAATCCTTGCAACCCACCAACTGTGGGTTCTTAACCGTTGCGACAGGATTATCTGGATGGACGCCGGCAAGATTCAAGCGGTCGACACTTTTGACAATTTAATGGCTAACCATTCTGGCTTCCAGCAGCTGATGGAAACTACTGCTCTGGAACAAACACAAGAGGAAGAACCGAACCAAGTCGAGGACAAAACCGCCGAAGGTGAAAAGAGCAAGAAGAAAAAGAAGAAGGCTCAGGGACTGATGCAAGCAGAGGAACGAGCCGTGTCGAGCGTCCCATGGTCTGTTTATACTGCTTATGTTCGAGCTTCGGGAGGTATCCTTAATGCTCCACTCGTGTTCATTGTGCTTCTACTCTCTCAGGGTGCCAATATTATGACAAGTTTATGGTTGTCATATTGGACGTCTGACCACTTCGGTCTCACCACGGGAGTGTATATCGGCGTATACGCGGGCCTGGGAACGGTACAAGCTCTGCTCATGTTCCTGTTTTCAGTTCTGCTAGCTGTATTCGGTACAAATGCTAGCAGGACTCTTCTGAGAGAGGCAGTGACGAGGACTCTCAGAGCACCGATGTCGTTCTTCGACACGACACCGCTCGGGCGAATCACAAACCGGTTTTCGAGGGATGTTGACGTTATGGATAATAACTTGTCCGATGCTATGAGGATGTATTTTCTCACGCTATGCATGATCATATCTGTGTTCGCCTTGATCATTGCCTTCTTCCACTATTTCGCAATTGCGCTAGTTCCGCTGGCTATTCTTTTCCTGCTTGCGGCGTCTTACTACCGGGCCTCTGCTCGAGAAGTCAAGCGTTACGAGTCAGTTCTCCGGTCTGTTGTATTTGCCAAATTCGGCGAAGGTCTCAGCGGAGTGGCATCTATTCGTGCGTATGGATTGAAAGAACGCTTCATCGAAGATATTCGAAATTCCATCGATGAAATGAACGCAGCATACTATCTGACATTCTCGAATCAACGGTGGCTGTCGATACGTCTGGATACTATCGGGAACTTGCTTGTCTTCACCACGGGTATCCTTGTTGTGACGTCCCGATTCAGTGTTTCACCGTCGATCGGCGGTCTCGTGCTTTCGTACATCCTATCCATCGTGCAGATGTTGCAGTTCACGGTGCGGCAGTTAGCCGAGGTGGAGAACGGCATGAATGCCGTGGAACGACTCGAGTACTACGGAACACAACTCGAGGAGGAGGCACCCGAGCACACGATTGACGTTCGTCCCACGTGGCCGGAGAAAGGAGAAATCATCTTTGACAACGTCGAGATGCGGTATCGTGCAAACTTGCCCTTGGTGCTCAAGGGCCTCAGCATTAACGTTCGTGGAGGCGAACGTATAGGTATCGTAGGACGTACAGGGGCGGGCAAGAGTTCCATCATGTCGACCCTATTCCGACTAGTCGAGATTTCAGGGGGTCATATTTATATCGATGGGCTTGATATATCAACGATTGGTCTACACGACCTCCGTTCCCGCCTCGCCATCATCCCACAAGATCCCACGCTCTTCCGCGGAACCGTCCGCAGCAACCTGGATCCCTTCAGCGAGCACTCGGACCTGGACCTGTGGTCGGCGCTGCGGAAAGCCGATCTAATACCAGCCAACGCAAACTTCGAGGATAAGGACCCGTCACGGATACACCTCGACAGCGTGGTCGAAGAGGACGGGCTGAACTTCTCGCTCGGACAGCGACAGCTAATGGCGCTGGCGAGGGCCCTAGTACGCGGATCGCAGATCATCGTGTGTGACGAGGCCACGTCGTCCGTAGACATGGAGACGGATGACAAGATCCAGAAGACAATGGCGGTCGGGTTCCGCGGCAAGACGCTGCTATGCATTGCCCACCGCTTGCGAACGATCGTAGGGTACGACCGTATCTGCGTCATGGACGCCGGGCGTATTGCGGAGTTAGATACCCCGATTAACCTATGGGCCCAAGGAGGCATTTTCAGAAGTATGTGCGATAGGAGCGGGATCAGGGTTGAGGATATACATAGTGCGACAGCGGGGCTTAATGGTAGTGATGATGAAGAGGAGGTAGAGGCCGGAAAGAGTGAGAAGGATGAGATGTGAATATGGTGCGAGTTTTAGATTGGGATTTGGATTGGGTAGATTTGGATACACACATAGCGACTTTTAATGATATACGAGTATATGACGAGTGAATATTTTACGTGAGTATTTGGGCATGAGGTTGTAGTGTTGATATTATACCTCAGTAGTTGAGTGGGTTAGGTTTAAGATAAGAAGAGCTGAGGACGAGCGGGCTTTTCTACGCGTAAGATTATGGCTTAGACGGTGGCTCGAACTCTGATACGTCGAGGAAGGAAGGAGCCTGCTTGTCTTAGTATCGATACGTCCTTGCGTGATATGTCTTAGAAACTGCGACATTCGTCGGGTAAGAGGAGTGGGAGAGGAAAGGAGAAGTCGGAAGCGGCTGAACGAAGTACTCAATACTATTTGGCTATGTCGTGCATGTGTAACACACGTGTTGCTGCTCTCATAGGAGCCCACCTACGCAAGGGAGCTGTTTTAGTTACAAGGTTACAGGAGCGTATGCAGGTCCATTGGCTAACTCGTTTATTTGCTTGCTCTTGTTTGTGGAAGTGAAGATTGTGGTTTATGGATGATATAGAGAACTTCGAATATCTCGGGTATCGCGGATGAGGATTATCAAGACCTACCTAGTCGACTTCAACTATACTATAATAATACGTGCTAAGGTATCTTGTTAGTTGTATACACGTGAATAAGGCTACCTGGACAATAAATGGTATATAACATCTATCTGCGTTATTAGTACTAATAGTCATATATATATATATACACAGACGTATATACCGAGAAGTTGACTATTCAACGATATATACGAGGTCGTGCAGGCTTAATCGAATAAATTATTTATACTTCACAGCATATACGTCCTACCTGGAGCTGTGTCTCATTCGCCCGCAAACTGCATACTCAGGCGCATAATCTCTTAGCCTGCGGTTCCTGGTCCCTGCATAAATAGGCAAGAAATCTATCTGCAACGCCCTGCAGAAAATGCTGTAGGTACGCATCCGCAACGCAGATCCCCGACCCTTACTTATACCTGGGCACTTAAAACATCTTCCGGAAATCTAAGTCTTCGTAGTACATATGCACGCATATACATAATACCGATTATGTAGGTAGTAGATTAGATAGATATATTGAACTCCACATGATAGGCAATGACTCGTTCGTCGGGCATAGAATAGGGGAAAAGATTATTGGATAGCAAAAAGACTATGTGCTACACTCCGGTGATAGATATGTGACGTAGTTGTAATGTTGTGTGCCTTTTTCACAAAAAAAGCCCAAAAAAGCCCGTAAAGAGTAATCACCACCGTACCTGTAACTCCAACTCTGATGCCTATTACAACACGCGTTGTTTTTACAAGAAGCAACTGCTCGGCAGGCAAGGTCCGAAAGGACTGTCCTCACCGCCAAGTGTAGGACTCTACTCCTTTTCTCCCCCACCCACTACTCTACCGGGCTTGGTTCACCCGACCCGTTCTCTATATCGTGCCTCGATAATGCTTTCAAATATATTTTGCACTGAAGAATTTGTAAATATCCTAACACCGTAGACCTCCTGTTCCGGACTCCGTGGAAGAAAAAGAACTCTCGCCGGAATACTAATGCCGAGTTTGAGCCTGACTCCAGGTGTTGGGGTGACCAGGCGGTGGGAATTGGTTTTGCGGATCATCCAACATATCCTCCAAAAAGGCACTTGGTGCTCGTCCGCTAGGTGGTCGGTTGAGATTCAGTGAGGTTGTGCTCATGTTCCGCCGCGCCATATCTGTACGGGGTGCCAGGCTAGGAGACTCGGGTGGGGTGTGTCCGAGAGGACGTCCATGACCACGCGAATCCGGTCGCAGGTTTGTCAGACTGATAGAGTGATTATGACCTTGCTGTGGAGATCCTGCCCCGGCAGCATAGAAACCAGAGGGCAGGAAACGAGATTCACGATTATTGTTACCGGACGCGGTGGGGGCAGTAGGAGAAAAGAAGAGATTGGACTGGCTCGGGGTAGCTGAAGGGATAGGTCCTCGCGTTGTTCTTCGCACTCCACGGCCCGGCACAGCACTACCAAGCGAAGCTGCCGATGCTTGATCGCTGTACTTGTAAAAGGGAGGGGGCGGTTGGAAGGTCGCTTTGTCATTAGCAACTTGCTGAGCCAACGCCGCCTTCTTGACATTACGATGCAAGAGCCAGGCGACAACAGCACGCCATATTAAGACGGCAGCTCCGAAAGCGCCCAAGATGGCTCCGACGGCAATGAATACGGTACCTTCCGGCACGTTTGATGGTTGCATGAACGGAGCATTGTTCGTCGGAGGTACGGTAGGAGCAGGATAACTATACTGGCCGGAAAGAGTGGGAAGCGGATCACCGGATGAAGTCGAGGTGATGGTTGAAACACTATCAGTTGATGTCGTTGATGACGCATCAGTCGTCGTGCTGCTAGCATCGGTTGTTGAGTCAGCTGATGTGGTTGTTTCCGCGGTAGAAGTGTCTGATGCACTAGTGCTGGTATCCGTCGCGGTCGTTGTATCTGCAGTCGTCGAAGCGGCAGTGCTCGTCGCGGCGTCTGACGTCGAGGTCGCATCGGTGCTGGTGCTCGTGTCTTGGGCGATGACGCTAGAGGCCAACACGGCGACTGCAGCGAAGAGAATCGGTTGCGGGCGCATGATGGGCGAATTCGCGCGATGCGGCGGAAATAACTAAGCGAATGAGGTTTCCGACGTTATATTCGATGCGCAATCGCGATGAAGATTCTTGGATGAATCTTTGGGTGTTGTGGGATGGACAATTACCCTCTGTCCTGTTGTCCCGTTGTCCCGTGGCTTAGAGAAAAAAGAGACGATGTTCTGGACCCTTCGTATTTCTCGGACTCAGCTGAATTACGAAAGAGAAAATGAGCGTCCCGAACAGGGAACGGCAAAGGACCGGATCGGCTAGAATATGAAAAAGAATAATGTCTAGTGACGGACTAGAATGATATAATGATTAAAACGATCGTTGCATTGCTTTTTGGCTGAAGACTTTCCTGTCCTCCCACCTTTTTGTTACTTGATGGATTGTTTAGTGAGAGTTCGCGGAGGGACGGAGGGGACCAACAAGAAATAGGAGGAGAGGCTAAAATAAGCAAACAGCAACCAGGCGTTCCTGCCTAGCAAAAAAGCAAATTGAGCAAGACGAGACGAGGAAAGACTCGCGCTGATGACTACCTCCGCGCTAGTACTGGTACATAGTTTTCTTGGTCACGCTAGCAGAACTATATACCAAATCGTGCCAAATGAGATGTATAGTACCTTGTACCTCGTACGCCATCGGCAATTTTTGGCAGGCCGCAGCGACGCTGTACGACCTCGTAGCACAGCGCACCGCAGGCGCTAGTCACTTAGACTGGGCTGAATTAGTACATATGTACCTACCATCCTACCATCCAGAACGTTGAAGTCTTGGTGCATTTTTGAGATAGGCTATGGTGGTAAACATTGAACTTACCTTACGTGTAAGCTGAATAGTAAATAATACAAGATTCCACGTTGTGGCCCTAATGCTATCATTCGATAATAAACAATATTCCATGAGGCGTACCAGCCATTCTTTGGCGTGACAGACAGGTCGAGGTGCAAATTCATTGGGGACGTGGTAATTGTACCTCGATACTTTCCATGGTAAAGAATGAGCGCACTGACCAGGTTCGCATCAAGATACGGGCAACATCCTTGCGAGCGGCTAATCTGATAATCCCTTCCAGGGCGGTCGAGATTTTCTAGAGTGGCAGATCGCCAATTACCTACATTTTGATGTACACGATTGACCTACACGAATTCTTCCCCGACATAACCCCTCGATTCCATTCCTCTCGCCCGCTTGGATCTCCTACGCATCGAACCGATACGAACGAGAATCCACCATGGGTGTCGCAAAGAAGACGCGCAAGTTCGCGCAGGTCCGTCGCCCTCCTCTAGAAGCCATCTTGAAATTGTCTTATCGATAAGCACATACTCAAGTAAAGCATCACCAGCTAACACTCTTCCCACCAACAGGTGAAGCGCATAATATCGCGTCGCGACGCCCGCCTAAAGGAAAACCGAGAGAAGAATGCCAAGGCGGTCGCCGAAGCCGCACCTAAACCCGCGTCCAACGAGATCGCGCGCCGCGAGGTCCCGCAGCTGCCCTCGCAGCTCTTCTTCCAGCACAACGAGGCGCTCGTGCCGCCGTACAGCGTGCTGGTCGACACGAACTTCCTCTCGCACACGGTGCAGCGCAAGCTGCCGCTGCTCGAGAGCATGATGGACTGCCTGTACGCGAAGTGCACGCCCATCATTACGAGCTGCGTCATGGCCGAGTTAGAAAAGCTAGGCCCCAAGTACCGGATCGCCTTGCGGATCGCGCGCGACGAGCGCTGGGAGCGGCTGCAGTGCGATCACAAGGGCGTGTATGCCGATGATTGTATCGTGGATCGCGTTATGTAAGCTCTGAGCCGGCTGCTATATGAAATACGATTTTGTGATGCGGTAGCTAACTGTTAAATGTAGGAAACACCGTATATACATCGTCGCTACCAACGATAAGGATCTCTGCAGGCGGATACGCAAGATCCCCGGTGTCCCTATCTTGAACGTCGCCCGAGGGAAATACGTGATTGAGAGACTACCTGGCGCTCCGCAATAATCAAAGACTATGTAGGGAATATGAGAACATGGACGTATATGCATTTGGGGCACAAATTCCGGCGTTTGGGTAGACTTCGCGGCATACTATACGGCGTTTCGAGGTACCAAAAAGATCATTGAGGCAGGCTACAGTTACAGAAAAAAAAACTTTGTTGCTTGCTAGATGATAGACATGTTTAATGATTCATGTTGAATATGGCAATCGCAATTATTATCCCCCCAGCAAGTTCCTGGAGTTGAGGCCACCTGGGATGGTTTCTATGTACAGTGATAGCCTCGTTTGTTGAAGGGTCTCCTTTACCCAACAGCACTCTTAAAAGAAACCCCACCGCCACGGGTATAGACGGTGACCAATTTCCTTAGCATCTATAATCATCGCCGCACACAATATGCTTTCAAACCGTACCATTTTAACCCCCCAAAACTGAAAGGTCGTGCTAAAACGCCGTAGCCCGCGTCTGGGTGGAAGAAAATCAACTAGTGTACACCCCCTTTTTTTTGGCCGTTTGTTGAAGGAACCCTTAGCATGCGTATATAGCAAGACTGATCCGGAGCTGCGCCTTGAAATGAAGAGGATCATGATGCAGGAAACCACCCACTCCAGACAGATGAGTAAAAGAGAGGCATTTTTCTTTTTAGGAAGCTCGAGATGAAAGACGCTTGTTAGTTGAGGAATCCTTTGCAAGCCGCAGTTCCGCACAAGCAAGGGATGCGATCTAAGCTCCCTATTTCTCGCTCGAATTTGTAGTCATAGGTCAACTCCTCGTCTATAGAAAGTTTTTGTTAGTAATGTTATTGACCAATAGGGGTTGAGTTGAATGTTGACTTACTCTGAGCGATATCTCGCAAGGCATAGATGACAATCCTCTTGCTACCTTCCACCTTGATGATTTTGGCCGTACAGTTTGGCATACAGCTATGGTTGATGAAACGAGCGATGCCCCCCTTCTTTGTCGCATCTATGACTGTACTGTCGTCGATACGGAAGAGATAACTGCTGCCAATACCACTCTTGAGGTAGCGGTTCTCCCGAATCTCAGAAATGGATTGTCTAACTTCCTCACCAACGTACTCGATGATCATGTCGTCTTTGTTGATATTTTCCATCGCGTAGAGACCCCAGTTATGAATTGCAGAACGAGCAAATTTGACCGGCTTCTTTCGCTTCTTCAGCTGGTTGAATCTAAGCACTTCCGAGTCCTGACCTAGAGTCTTTTTCTGATCGTTCAAATCGGCTACGAAACGCCGGTTGTTCACACGATTTGCTCGTGAGTTACCCTTGGCTAGCAATTTCTCTGCCGCGAGTTTCGCTGCTTCAGCTGCCGCTGCCGCTGTATCCTTGCCGTCTTTCTTCGCTGCGCGGAGCTGTCGTTCCTCTCGGGCCTTCTGGACTTTAAGGTGATGGGGAAGGTATTTAGATTTCTCCGAGTTGAGAATCTTCTCAACGCCTTCGGTACGGGCACATCCACTGGGATTCGACACGTAGTAGCCCTCGATGGTAATTGGCTCCGTAGGTGGTATCTTCTCTGCATTAAGTTCCCGCACGCGATTATGCCTCCAAACCCAAAGTCTGGGGTCGCCCACATCACTCGCCTTGAATTTCTTCTTGAGCTTACCGATATCAGGGTGGTCTTTAAATTGAAGCTCAAGATCGGGTATGGACTGCACTGATAAGCCGAACGCCTCCGGCAAAGCCATTGCTGGGAGTACTGCATCAGAGAAGCGCTCATCTTTGAGAATTACCTCGTCCACCACTTCTTCAACGACAGGCTTAGGTAACAATTCTTCAGGCTCTTGTGTCTCCTCTTTCTGCGCTTGCCCCAAGGCTTCCTCGACGTATACTTCTTGCTGTTTCTTCTTCATAGCCTCGCGTTCCTCGAAAAGTTGTTTCTTAGTCTTCTTCTTCGGTTTGGTAACGGTGGCCTTCTTTCGGCCCTTGGTAGTCTTCTCGGCCAGAGTAGGATGTTCAGTGGCTTCAGAGCCCTTGTCGAGGTCGGCGTCAGGCATCACGATATCTTCCGTCGGGCTAGTGAACTCGTTTTCGAGTGTATCAATAGTAACACCAAAGAGCTCTTCGTCAGACTTCTTCTGTCGCTTGATGGCGGCTTCGATGTGGAGGTCGAGCTTCCGCTTCTTTGTCTTAATAGTGCCATCGTTGACAGGGAAACTGGCATCAGTCATAGAGTCTTCGTCGGCAAAGTCATTTTCAAATCCGTCGTCTTCGGTACTCATACGGCTCCGAGGGCGCGACTCTGGCTCTTCGACATCAGGCGCGATAGAATCACGATTCTCGGTCTCGTCTTCAGACACTTCATCGTCGCTATCCGGAGGCTGTAGTCGATAGTGAAGCGATCGAAAGGCATTATGTACCACAGAAGACCGCTTACGTGCGAACGGATCTGTAAATCCGTAGTTCCGCTGTGCAGCACCTTGGCCCTTAACCTTCCTGATACGAGGCAACGCAGCAACATCGAGGCGGGCTGTACGGCGTTCGATTGGATCGGCTCGCGAGTTGGGTGTGCTAATCGGCGTGACATCGCGCTCTTCGATGCTGATCGTAGGTCGTGATAACCCAGAAGGTTGCTCGAGGTTTAATTTGCGTCTCTTAGCTACGTGGTTGACCGGGTCTAGGAATGTGAATAGCTTAGGTACGGCAAGTTTGGTCCTAATGTGTCTAATTAGATGTTCCTTCATCTCACGGCGGACAACCTCAATAGCCTCCGTGACTGGGTCAAAATTCTTGGCTCGCTGTTTTTTCTCTTCCTCTAAGACTGCCTCTTCATCGCGACGTCGCTCGTCTCGTGGCCGATATTGATGTTCTTCTCTATAACGTGTATCCGTAACCAGTCTTCTTTCTGGCTCATTTGGTCGCAAGTGGCCAATGGAATGGGAAGAATTCGAGGGAGCTACACCGTGAAGCTTCATAGCCATGGTATAAGTGAAGAAGGCGCTACCATCTGCTGACCTGAAGCACCGATAGGCTTCATCGCGACCGAGCGAAGTATTGGGGAATATGATATAGTAGCCAGTACGATCGGCTCGTATATCGTCGAATTGGAATGACTTTAGACGCTTCTTCATATGGGGTACCGTTGTGATCATAACTGGAACACTCGTATCGGGGACGAAGATGTACGGTTCGCCTTTGAGAGTAGCCGAGACAAGTTGAGAATCGATTAGCATAGAGAACGCCTTGGGCTTAGTCGGAAGTGGCCAGGTGGGTTCCGCGGCTATCGCAGGTCGCGAACGCTCAGCAGCAGGACCCCTCGGGGCGGTAGGAGGCGGTCGGTTGACGATTTCGGTAGGTTTCAACCTGGGGCCCGTGGGAACTGGTGGCGTAGCGGTTGAACGCGAAGCCTCCTCGTTATCTCTCTTGAGAATAGTCTCGAGCATTTGTCTACTTTTCTTGCCATCTCGGTCAAACTCTACTTTAATACGGTTCGCCTCGACTTTCTTTCCATTCATAGACCGGACAGCCCTTCTCGCGGCATTAATAGCTGAGACAGGAGGTTGTCGTAGCTGTTTTGAGTCCCGGTATCGAAAGGTCGCAAATCCTAAGTAACTTCCGGTATGAGGATGCATCTTGTTACTGCTTTCAGCAATATCACCAAAAGACGTGAATAAATTCGCGACCTTAGAGAAGGCAATTAACGGGTTAAACCCGCTGACCACAATCTGAGTTGGTGGCCCAGGGCCGATAGAAGTAATAGGATCAT
Organism: Annulohypoxylon bovei var. microspora; assembly: GCA_022836615.1. Classification (NCBI taxonomy): domain Eukaryota; kingdom Fungi; phylum Ascomycota; class Sordariomycetes; order Xylariales; family Hypoxylaceae; genus Annulohypoxylon; species Annulohypoxylon bovei. The sequence continues at coordinate 152,891 of MU405210.1, read as the reverse complement.
AAAGGTATGGTTTGAGGTTGTAAGGAGTCTGGCGTAATCTTGCCTTGGGCAGATGGAAGTCGACATTTATGTAGTCGAGCCAGCTGCCTTTAGACAGGCGAGGATCTGGAGGGGGAGCGTCATCTTCCTATTCAATGAATTAGCCTTAAATTTCATACAAGTCAGATGACGCTCCCCCTCTCCATAGATATAATATTGTATGTTGTATACGTACCAGCCCGATGTTCTTGTACTTGGGTTTCATTGTTTTTCTATCGCTCGAGGACAAGCTCTTGTCGGTTAAAGGGTCGTGTGTACACTTGGTTCCCTTTATAGCGAGGTTTGGGTCTCGAGCCGGAAGGCGCTTAACGACACCAGGAACATTAGACAACGGTCCCGTGATCGCTGCAGAATTCGTACTATCAGGTTTGCTTGTAGTATTATGAATAGCGGAGGAGCGCTGCTTTGCGGGTTGTATACGTGAAGAATTTGTGGGCGAGCCCATTGTAGTAAGAGGTGTGAGGTTGCTGTTGGAAGCGCGTGATGAGGCATTCATTGCAGCGGATGAATTGAAAGTAGTGAAGACAGAGGAGGTAGTACTCGCGTGAGAGCTTGCGGAACCAACTCCATTGAGGGTATCTCCTGGCAATGACTCGGTATCATCTGTCGGGGGATGTGCGGCATCAGACAACGACGAATCGTACTTGGCGCCATCGCGATGAGCAGGTGTTGCTGTCTTAGCATCAATATCGGTAACTTCTGAAGCTCTCGAGGACTTCTCGCGTTCCCGTTCATTAGCCTTGTCTCGGGCGGCGCGAGGGGCGTTAGGAAAGAACTCCTTATAACCAGCGCTAGGAGCCATGATTATTAGGGTCGAAGTTGGCGGCCTCGACTTATCCACCGACCATCATATCTCAAATCGGGAAGAGTCAACAACAGCATTCATGTAGTCATAAGGATGTACGCGATTGATGATTGTAGTCGGGGAGTGGGTGTGGTAGTAGGAGGATACGCGAAACTCCTGCGTCCACGCGACAGGATCGGAGATCTGACGTGTGGGACTTTTTGAAAAGAGCCAGGCAATTATGTTGACGGTGCAGAGGTCTGAAGAAGGGGTCCGGAGTGCTAAAAATTGTGGCGATATGGTCGCGAACAAATGCAAAACGTGTGCCCGTGAAATTTGCGCTCGCGAGGTCGGGCCTATGTCTTGGGTCAAAGAAAGTGGGCGGGAGATGGAGAATGAAGAGGCTGATGTCGAAAAGTTGAAATTGACGGTTGATTAGCAAAGCCAGATTCTGATTTCAGGGATGGCTATGTAAGTCCGGGGAGATTTTGAACATTAGCCACACCTGTGCCACAATTCTTTTTTTTGTTTTTATCTTTATTTGTGGCGTATTGTGTCACTACCGACATCTGGACGATGATCCTTCCCAAGTGTATTTTAACTATTGGTAGAGGGAAGGTTCGCAGCACAGTGGCAGCTGCACGATACATATCACAAGCCAAAATAGACCATATACCTCCCACTACCTTTCCTACATAGGGGATAGGATATGCATTACAACGTCACCGCTTTCTCTATTCGTTGTTTCCCGCTAGAATGTTTCAATAACGGTGAACTGATAGCGAATCGAATCGGCTTAACCGGTCTGTTCTAGAACTTGATGCAACTCCTTTTTACCTAGTCAGGCACCTGCTTCTGATGTTATTGTGTTGTTGTATCATTGTATCATGCCTTTTTTTCTTCTTCTTCTTCTTTTTTTTCGCGTTTAAGGGTCACCCAAGTAGAAAGTTACTACCAAATGAGCGAAGAGATATTTGAAAATGTCTTGCGTTGTAGTCCGATTATACTAAGCAACTTGACATACTACGTAGGTATCAAATTTTCTCAATGATTTTACCAAGATACTCTATTCCACGATGTTTATAATCTGAATATCCTAAATAAATAAAACCGTATAAGTATAATTAGTCTCGCCAGAACCCTAGGTTGCATTAGGTACAAAGTAGACTCCAAATGCGAGTCTTAGATTTGAAATGGTTGTTCGAGACACTTGTAATGAAAAGAGTTGTGTTTTCTTACTTACGTAGGTACTAATTATTTATCTTTCCACGTCAATCAGACCGATAGTAAAAATACTACTCACAATTGTTAAAAACTGACGTGTGGCTCAGCTACTTGCTAGGCCTCCAGGCGGGAGCGCCGAAAGCCTAAGATTTCCATTTGGAGGCCTGCTTTCTCTAGGTAAGCAGGCAGGCAGGTAGAGATGTTGTTTTTGTTCTGAGTACCTACGAGGGATCCATATACACTTTTCTACAGGGTGAAACTTATTAGGGTGGCTTGAATTGCAGTCACAATACGCCTATTTTAAGAAATTAACTTGCATTGCGTCTTTTGTCAAGTTGGCTGACACAGATATACCATTATCATCTAGATATTTCGTAAAAATACCTGGGTAGTTGCTGGCCTATCAAACCAGCTGTAAGAGACTCTGCTGCAGATTGACAGATAGGTACCAACTTTAATAATCCTCAGAGCCTAACGCCACCCATGAATTTCCTGCATTACTAAGTCGACCGACAACGCCAATAGACTCGTAGACACTTGACCCGGAGTAAATTTTTAATCTGTGAGACGGAACTCGAATGATGGATCTTCAACCACGGCCAGGTCCTTGCCGACCTCGCAATCATCATCGCTATCATCATCCTCCGAGTTGAAGACAGAGATCATTGTAACTCTGTCCTTCCATGCTTGGTGTTCGATAGAATCTCGTCTGGGAGCATGTTGTGTGGGAGTGATAGTCCTGTCAGAGTCGTTTGAAAGTGTTGAATCAGCACGATTAAACGGACGAGGCGGCTTGTTAGATGATGTGATTCCTCGTTGAAGCAAATCTGCCACCCGACGTCCCTTGTTATAGCCAACTGTCGTTCTTGAATTGGCTTCAATCTCCAGCGATGTCTTTCTAGGAACTGTCTGGGCCTGCGCACTAGCCGGTCTCCTAAAGCTGGCCATAGACTTGAAGGTGGGCATTGGGATAGATGTGGCCTTCTTCGGGACTTTGCTAACTTCCGCAGGCTTGGATACCTTCCGCTGCAGCGACTTAGTTTTGTCTTCCATGGATAGAGCTCCAGTAATATTCTCCGACACGATAGTCGGCAGCAAGCCATCGCCATTCGGGCCCTTAGCATCGTCGTCTACACTATCGTCCTCAAAAAGGGACTTCGTCGGAATATTGGGGAGTTCGTTTCGGATGCAAAACTTCAAGTCATCCACGTCTTCTAGGAGTCGCCTGTCGGATTCCTCGAAAATTTCCTTGTTCCTCTCGACCAACTTTTTCTCTTCCAGAAGGATGCCATTGTCATCGACGGGCTTGAAGTAATAGTCATAATAGCCGCTGAACAAGTTCTCCCGGTTCAGTACGTTAAGATCGAGCGCACCATCGGGGAAGAGCTTCGATTTGTAGGGGCTGCCCTTTGATTTCGGACGGGGAGGGTTAAACTCGACTTCCTCCTTGAAGAACGGGTCTACCTCCTCGGCATGGACTATCAACTTCTGCAAATCCAGCTGCTTCTTCTTGGGTCGAATAGTTGTCGGCGCATTGGTCTGGGACTTTTCGATCTCACGTACTGCGCTCTTAACGTTTATGGCTTGCTGGCCCTTTGCTTTTGCATTGGTGGTCTTGTCACCCAAGATTGCTCTGTTACGTATATCTACCACGGGCAGTTAGTCTCATTTACCTATAGCACAAGTTTTGAATATATTCATATAACGTACCTGAAGGTGTAGCAACGTTAGTTTTGCTCAACCCCTTCCCCTTAGACCTAAGCGTATTCTCATTGCCACCTGTTCTACCCCCAAGGACGCTCTTAGCACCACCGACAACGTGAGTGTCATTCTCATCGTTCAGGGGAACCTTGAGTGGCGTCTTGGCAAATCTTGCTCCTGGAGTCTGTTGACGCTTAGCTTGGTTCTGCTGTTTACTGTGGGCGGCACTATTTCGACGATTGAAGACTAAGTTTTCCTGATCTCGAATGGCTAACATGGTGGGCGAGATGTTCTATAAAAGAAGGCAGACGCAAGCAAATATTGAGAAACATTCGCCAGACTGGACCGGCAAAACTGAATGGACTATTGATGGGTTGTAATCAGGGGAAATTCGTTGCAATGTCGTAAATGTCGTAATTGAGAATATGTTTACATCTAAGTTGCTAAGGAGACCCGTCTCTCCTTCAGCACGGACTTTTTATTGAAGTGAGAGAAAAAAGATCGTAAAGCAAAGCAACACCAAGCAAAATGCATACGATAGTGCAAAGGCGGTGCGGACAATTATTGGAGGATAATTAATAAATTTGACGATAATTATGTATCCCCCGAACCAAAAGTTTAACTTTCAAGGTTATTTGTAATTGAGTTTCTAGCACCAATTTCCCTCCAGAATGATTGCTAGAATGTTGTTCTAACCCTGTTTGGATGCGATGGTAGTTGCCAAAGCAACTCAGTTCTCATTTTAGAGATGGTACCTAGATACTTTAGTTATGTACAAAGTACAGTATGCATAATCACTAGCTCAAACTGTACATGGCTCACCACAATTCTAATGTCAGACCCCACTTGATACAAGCCGAGTGCACTGTGCGGTCCAAAACAAATCATGAGACGGGTCACTCTTTCCCCCTATCCCCTATCGGTCAGTTTTCACTTTCCAGGGCAGTGAGGGAAGGCGGGGCAATCTGGTACCAACCCACGCTGACCTTGGGCATATGAAATTCCACGCCTATCCATCCAGTTAGTTCGATTAAATCATTCAACGAAGTTTCCCTTTTCCCTTTATCCTCTCCAAACCGCCAGTTTGCATTCGTTGCCTAACTAAATAAGTAATCATCATCTGCTTCATCTGCATTTGATCAACCTACTCATCTTCCTTCCCTTAGTTCACATCCTAACCACTCATTCAAGATGGCGGACCGCATCAGAGAGGTAAGTCGATAACATCTCAAGTTTCCCCTTTACCCCACCATCGGTATAACGCGCTGTTAAAGAGCTTAGAGTAAAACCTCTACAGTTTACCAGCATAGCGTTGAATAATATCTATTTATATGTATATGATATCTATTTAGTCATTTACAATGATATTGACATCGAGTTTACTTCTAGAAAATGAACCAGCTCCGTCTAGAGGCTGACGAGTCATCTTCCAAAGCCGAAGAGTTGCAGACTAAGGTCAAAGCTCTTGAGCAGGAAAACCTCGCCAAGGAGCAAGAGATCACCTCTCTGACCCACAAGAACGGCCTTCTGGAATCTGAGAACGAGAAGATGGACACTACCATCAAGGATTTGAAGAAGGCTGCGGATGAGGGCCTGCAACACGGTACGCACAACGAAACCCTCCAACGTAGACTCCAGCTCCTCGAGGAAGAAGCCGAGGAAGCAGACAAGACTCTTCGTGAGACAAATGAGAAGTAAGTCTCCACATAATGCTACAGCTAAAAGACATAGGAGAAACATGCATGACTGACAATAACCTGCAGGCTTCGCCAGACTGACGTGAAAGCCGGGCACTTCGAGCGCAAGGTACAGGCTTTGGAGAACGAGCGGGACCAGTGGGAGGGCAAGTACGAGGAGATGGCCAAGAAGCACCAGCAACTCCAGAAGGAATTGGAGGACCTCCAGAACGAGATCGGCAACATCTAATTCCTTATTACGTTCGACGAGACCGCTGTCGCAAGACACTTAAAGGCTGTGCCTTGGAGGAAGCTTTGGATTTCTTTTTACCGACATGGTACCGTGTCAACTTACACGGGGAGACATAGTTGACGACTGATTCGACCTTCGACCTCGAGAGGGACGGGAATTCTGCGGTGGCTATTGAGGAGAAGTCAAGTGTTTAGGGCATGTTTATTGTGTGGTGGACTTATATGTGGTATTTGCAACAGCAAAGCCTATGAGACGGCTAGACAATGCAGTAATCAACTACGTGGTTTCTTTCTGCTTTGGGAGGCCTTTTCTTTCCTCCGGCCGAGTTGCCTTTCCGACTTTGTCTCGTACCTAAACTTGTGTTTCCTCTTTTTGGGTGGTCTGGTTTTCTCTTGACTCCCTGGAGGATGTTGGGAATCTCCCTTCGCTGCCTCTTCATCGTCTTCGCTCGAGTCTTCCGGCCTAGCGCTTGACAATCCATCTTTAGACACGTTAACAGACTCTATTGTCACCGTAGTGTACCGTTCTTCGTCGATGTATTCTTCCTCGTGGTTAATAGGCTCCAGTGCAGGAGTATCCTGAAACCCTCCCCATTCTTGTACGTCGTCTTCCGATGCTTCTTCCCCGCCTACATAACCAGCTTCTTGCGCCTCCTTCAGAATTGCGTTGACGTTTTGGACGTGCTCTTCGACTTCTCTTTTTCGATCATCACGAACCTATAAAATTGACCTATGTTAGTAAGCCGATTCTCGAATATCCCTATACCAAGTAGATAAGACATGCCTGCTTTCTCAACTCGATCTTCTCCTGCCTTGCCTGTTCTGCGGCTTGCTCTTGCGCATTCTTAATTCTTTGCAATTTACGTTTGTGAAATCCAGTTAGATAATCAGAACGGGCGTCGCTGTCGAATTTGATCTCTTCGGTCGAATACTGAACTTTTCGCTTCTTTGGCGGTGGAACGAGTAGGCCCTTTTTAGGTCTCGGACGTGCGAACATTATTGGAATGCAAGAAAAAAGTCTTGATTTATATGTTAAATCTTGTAATTATGTATTATGCAGAAAGCTGAAGGCTATGTAGGTATATCTTCAAAGTTCGAAGTTAAGAAAGTGATCGCAATGATTTATGAAAATTTAGGGATTCAAACAGTTGTAGGTTTAGGTACTTTTTTGCACTATCAGCCCGCCCCGCCGTCCGTTAGCGGGCAGGTTTCAGCACATACAGGGATCTTGCAGAGCCTGTAGACCCCAAATGCCGCCGTAGCTGCACCAATTGATTGGGTGGAACACGCCGTGTATCTCCGTCCCGTCCTTGCTGAATTAGTAGCCAAACGTCAACTTGGAAAGAGCTTCAGCCTTCTAAGCTTAAGCCTCATTCTCTTTATCATCATTTAACAACAACCAAACATTCACCCGCAAGAGGCTCGATAATACAATGCGTCTGTCCAGGACTGCCGCAACTTTGGCAGCTTGCTGCGCTTCCGCGCACGCATTCTCGGATTCATCCCCTTTCCTCCTGTTCTCGACGGCTGAGTATGCAACACGACACCAACCTCTATTCAGAATGCATAGGATGTAGCTAATCTCGTACAAATTAGACTGGAACGGCCATCTAACCAAGCGCAAATACAGTCCAACGGAGATGTTTCTGCCTCTATCCAGAAGCTCCTCTCGGGATGCCCGACCGAACGGTATCTCGTCGTCTCCCAGCCGAACCTCAACGCGAACGACCTGAGCGCGAAAGACGCAGTACCGAATCTTCGTCGATCGTTGGAGAAGGCTCAGACTCGATACACCGTCTCAGAGGTAGCCGGACAGCTAGACTTAAAAGATGTATCGGCATATATCCAAAAATCTTGCGAGGGGGTGGTGCAGCCGTTCATTGACGAACTCGAACTCGCACCTCTTCCATCGACCAACGGCGCCCGGACGCTAAAGGATAACGGTAATTACATTATATGACTATCATCAAAACAGTGTCATTGACATAATATAGACGGCGAGCTTGGTATGGTTCTAGAGCAATACGAGAGAGAGGGTTCCTACACTATCCTCTACGCGGGTGGTCCTCGAACCGAGACCCCCCAGGCCTATCACGCCGAATTTCAAAATACCGTACACGAAGAACTAAAGAGAGACCTACATCTTATCCAACAGCGGGCCAAGAACAACAGCCAAAGCCTACCTCTGTTCGAGAAGTACCAGTACTTTACTCCAGGTCAGCCTAACAAATTTACTGCATACCAATGAGCTCTCATACTAATAAGCAACATACAGGCATCTTCACAGCTTTAGTCGCTTCCATCATTCTTATGTCTATCCTCTACGTTGGCCTCCTTGGCGTTGCCAGCCTCGAGGTCCCTTACGGCGCCTTCGATAAGGATATGGGCCCTGCTGCGCAAAAGAAGCAGTAGTAGGTGGAACATCTATACCGAAGCAACCCAGTCCAAGTCCAATCTAGTGGATGGTGTATCGAGGCTGTAATTTACGTAGTGTACTATTGGGTCATCGGAGTCCGGGTAATGGGTAGCATTAGAAGTTTGAATGAGACTTCGTTTACGGCAAGGCATCATTTATCAGATGGAAGGAGACTGTAGATATATGCAACTAGAAATCGAATCGACTACAACTTTTTCCTTTTCGCCCCTGATATTTTCCACCCTGCAACCTAATAAGATATCTACCTAGTACTCGCATCTTAGTCGTAGCTTAACTCCAGAACGCCTTCCCAAGTCTTGGACTTTTGTTTAGCCGTCTTAGTGGTATCGTCAATATCCCCATCTCAAGTCTAGTTTAGTTTAGTTCGTAGAGGGTTGAAAAGCTTCCTCAGACTAAGTGACTCGGCAACAGGAAGTTAGCGATACCCTCGCGGACGGCGTACTCGTGACCGCAGTTTGCGCACACGAGCTTGCCCTCCATGATCTGCGTCTCCATGAGCAAGTTGTGCAAGTCCTTCAGCGTCTTCTCGTCGCTCTGCAGCTCCTCCACAGACGGGGGCTGCGGCGGCAAGGCTGGGAAGCCGAGCTAGTGAAAATTTTAGCATTTTATGCATAGTGTATTTTATTTCATTTACTCTACTCGTCATATTTCAAAGAGATATGTAAACAGAGTTCAAGGAGGTTATGACAATACTACGTACCTCAGCAGCGGTGGTGGACAAAGCCGTCCAGTCGATGCGGGGCAGCAAATTTATTAAGAGTTGGGCGTTCACCTCGATATCGTCCTGCACCAGCTCTGCGTCTTTTGGGTGCAGCGGATACGAAGTAGAGGAGCTCTTGCAGGCTTTGACCGCGCAGGTCAAGAAATTGAGACTTAGGACCTTCATCTCGGCGTGTGGTTGAGATGCGACAAGATTTTTTTCGAATTTCTCATAAGTCTAAAATTTTAACTGGCGCCAAAATTTACGAAAGTTTTTATAAGTCACACGTGATGAAGACAGCCAATATCAAGAACAACCGCGACACAGATATATCCCATACACCATTGATAAATGAACCATTGTCACACCAAATGCAGCACGTATTTCATTTTTTAGGAACTATAAATCCAAACATCATCTATGCCATCGTCTTCTCATAAGCGGCGTCTTGCTCGCCTCTCCGTTTTGACAGACGCAGGTAAAATGCAAAGGCAGCAACGATAACACCGAAGAATAGTGCCTTTTGGAAGACCGACCACCCGGCAGAGGGAACAGCGGTCTCCACTGGCTCAGTGGGTGCGGTCTCTTCGGTGGAATATCCTGCAGCCCATTCAGAATTTCCGTTTAAACCTGGAACCGCGGGGTAGACGTATCAGTAAGAAAACGACGAGGAAGGCGAGACGAGTACGGCTTGGGAATTTTGTGTTTATAGCTCAACGTGGATACCTTCAGGGGGCACCTCAAGCTCGCCACTCTTAGCAATCTTGATCGTCTGCTCCGGCTTGTCACCGGGCTTGGTCTTGGCACCCTCAATTAACTTGACAATGTCGAAACCCTCAAGCACCTCGCCAAATACAACGTGCTTTCCATCGAGCCACCTAATTCTGTTAGCTATATTCCATATATGCTGTCTGATTTTTGCAGTCGATTTGGGAAGCCTTACGAGGTGATGACGGTAGTAATGAAGAACTGAGAGCCGTTGGTGTCCTTGCCAGCGTTCGCCATGGATAGGAGACCCTCCTTGGAGTGCTTCAGCTTGAAGTTCTCGTCAGGAAACTTCTCGCCGTAGACTGTTGAAACAAGCAATTAGCATTTTCTCCTACACATTCTATACGAGACCATTTTTGCTTACTCGACTTGCCACCAGTGCCATCGCCCTTGGTGAAGTCACCTCCCTGGATCATGAACGACTTGATGACTCGGTGGAAAGTAGACCCTTCGTAGCCGAAACCCTTCTCTCCAGTAGCTAGAGCTCGGAAGTTCTCAGCGGTCTTGGGGACAGTCTTTCCGTAGAGACCCATAACAATGCGGCCAAGAGGCTCATCGCCATGAGTAATGTCGAAGTAAACCTTGTGGGTGATCTTTGGGCCCTTGGCAGCCTCGGCCGTCTGGGAGAAGCAGATAACGCTTACACCGACCAGCAGCAGGGCGCCGACGAAAAGTCGGCGGAGGTTAAACATGGTGAATGGAGGTAATAACAGCACCCCTCAGACAAATTGGAACAGATTGAGTGTGATAATTGGGAATGTCTCGAGGAATTGGTCCTGTTTCAACCAAGAAGAAATAAATAAGAAAGGGGAAATGGAAAGGACACACAAGCTCAATTGAAGCGACGTTTCAACGTTAGAGCTGTCGCAACCAAAAACGGACCCCTGAACCGTCACAGGCTAGTAAGGTACCTACAGTATGTATTGTACCACCGGTTGAATGCGGGGTCCACTATACTTTAGCATACTAACGGTTTGAGGCCTATCAGCTTATCGAATGGAGTATGGATTGCTCAGATTCCAGATAAACCAATCACAAGAGCGCGTCATTCAGTAAATTGATAGAATGCCTCAATCTTTCTTCTATCACCACAAACTTTAAGAACACTATCGCGACAACACATAGTAGCACCCTTGTGCTAATTCGCTCAAGATGGTAAGTTCTCTAGAACATTATAGCTCTTTCCTATAAGATACAGCTACTAACCCAGCATAGGTGTTCATTATGGGAGTCAACTTCCACGAGCAGAAGTTGGTCAAGGTAGCCTTCTTACACCAATGATTTGATAGACAGTACTCCTAACGAGAACGAATTACACAGAAAGCACTAGAGACTTTCTATGGCCTTGGTCCACAAGCCTCTGCACGCATCTTGGCCAAGTATACGATACACCCGCTCGCCAGACTCGGCACTGTTGCCCCGAGAACGATCACAGCCCTGACAGCCGAATTATCGACCATGACAATAGAAAACGACGCTAGGCGAATAGTACAGGATAATATCAAACGGCTAAGAGACATGGGAACGTATAGAGGAAGACGGCATGCTATGGGTCTACCTGTGCGCGGACAGAATACAAGAGGGCAGATCGAGACCGCGAAGAGGCTCAACTGCCTCGAGAGAGGAGGAACACATTCCAAGATTTAAACTCATTTCCCCGAGAGTATTTAGCATAAGAATATGGGAACGAAATGTGCTCCATAATCGCCTTCAGGGGTGTCGTTAGGAAAGGCGTTGAATGGATGTTTATAGCAGATTCTGGACCCCCATCGATAGGAGGAGCTGAGAATAGACACACTGACTATAAACTAGTCTAAGGACGTTGTTCCCTTGTGCAGCTAAATGTAACAGCTACATTTTAAATATATTAGAAACCTCGTATAAATCTGCAAACAGTATCTTACATGAGTGGAGGACTGCCAATTTAATCACGTTGCCCACGTCTATGTAAGACATCATATGACCATATTTTGACCACACTGCCCACACTGCCCACACTGACATCTGATCGATTATTTTAAGGAGTTGACCACCCCACTGTGAGTGATTGCAGGCTAATTTATCAGTAAAGCATCATGAGATACAAGAAATAAAAATTCAAGACCACACAGACTCGCTCAGTCCGATATGCCAGAGAAATAGACCTCTGCCTCACGTAAATCTGACAGGTCATCTTCCATCACGGGCTCTCCTTCTGCCTGCAACTTTGCAGCTACCTTCTCAACGTCTCCCCAGACTCGTAAGATGTTACCGCCTGCAATCTTGCCCGCGTTCTCGTCCGAAACTCCACGGCGCAGTAGCTCTGCGATGAGGTCCGGGTACTTGGATACATCAGTCAATCCCTCGGGACCGGCTGGGATGCCGTCAAAGTCACTCCCTAGACCAACGTGGTCATATCCAATCAGATTACCAATGTGTTCGATATGGTCGACCACATGAGAGAGGGTGTTATTCTCAGGGAAGAATTCGGGAACGCCATTTTCGGCGCCCTTATCGACACAACTGACAAAATCGGGAGCAAAATTTACTATGACGATCAGCACAGGCTCAAAGTAGAGTTTTCTACTAACATACCCATAACAATCGAGTTCTTCTCCTTCACGAGTTGAAGTATGTCATCAGGCACGTTGCGAGGATGAGGGCACACCGAGTAGGCAGAGCTATGGCTGAACATGATGGGGGCTTTACTGCCTGTCCATCCTTCACTACCACCTAGGACGTCCCTCATCGTGTCCACGCTAACATGGGATAGGTCGACTATCATGCCGATACGGTTCATCTCGTTGATTAGCTGTCTACCCTTAGGAGAGACACCGCCCCATACCGGGGGAGCCTTGCCAAACGGGGTTTCCCAGAGAGCTGCATCGGCAAATATGTTACCGCAGTTGTGCGTCAGAGTAGCATAGCGGACTCCTAGGGCGTGGTAGCGGCGCAAGTTGGCAATCGAGTTGCCGATTTGGTGGAGCCCCTCGATCCCCAAGGGTGAGATGAATTTGCCCTTCTTGAATGATTCTACAGCAGACTTAGAGTCTAGCGGAATTCCGGAGAATTCTTTTGGATAAGCACTTTGTAGTCGCGTCATAAGATCGATCTGCTGGAGAGTGAGTTGGACACTGGGAGCATAGTTCTCATCCGACCAATCCGATCCATTTGCGGGACACGGAGTGAAGACACTCCAGAAAGCACCTCCGTTTTGACCCTCCCTTAATCTGGGGAGGTCGACATGCATCGGAAGACCTCCTTCTTCAAATGGCTTTGTGAAAGTTTCGTTATAGATGTGATTGTTATACATGAACCGGATGAAGATAGCAAAGTCATTATGGCCGTCTTGGAAGCTATTAGTTGTTTACCCTGAGTGGCCGAGGAGTTAAATTAAATCTACCTATCAACGGTGTTTCTGAGAGAATCTTCTGAACTCTCTGTTCGACAGACTTCGGGCTAAAGTGAGAATAGGCTTTTGATAGTGGGTGATGGCATCGCGAAGTTGGGTGTAGCAATGTGCCTAGGACCAATAGGGATGTAGCAATGAGGATTGCCTTCCTCGCGAGTGAAGGCCGAGAGCGAACGGGCGCTGCATCGTCGACCTTAAGCGCTGTCTTCTCGTACATACTGAGGAGAATAACAATTTCAACAACTACCTACCTAGACAAGTATAATTGTCTCAGTTTCTTGTGTTCAATGTTGTGTCCGTGTGATAGGGGAAGAAGTGAGACGGTTTGGACGGTTGAGATAGTAACCGGCAGCTTACAAAGCTACCTACCTACCTATCTTGAGTTATCTGAACTTGGAAGTCTTAATCGGAGTTACACCCGACTGCAACACTCCCGAGGTTTGACACCTAACTACGAAGTACCTAAGTACCCAGTCCTAATTTGATTGATTAAGGGAACTGCAATCCGCAACTGCAACATAATCGGAACTAACACCTCATCATCTACATATTTGTATGTAGGTATCTTGCCACGGGGTTCAATGTTGGAAATATGTATATGAGTTTCGCATGTGTTCATTTACGTTCATGAGGTCGAGTTTCTGTTTCAACAACGAAACTAATTGTCTAAGACATTATCTAACTAAGCGTTACATAGTAGTATACGCCTGACCGCCTATACGGTTATATATTCTAAAAATGGGATATAATTAGATCTAATTACAGAGTACGAACTTGTTAAATATCGATAATCGAGAGGCCTCTTGTGACCCCGGCAGCTGCCTATGCTGCTTACGTACCGCTTAAGGCTCGACAGGGCCGATGCCCAAAAAGTTCAGATGAAACCGTTTCTTACAGGGCTATTCTTTCTTGTTCTCATGTCGTCAGCGGGCCCGGGACGGTACTTGGATATAATGTAACCCGCCCCATAACCATCTGGGCACTTCAGCTACATACGTAATAGAGTTTCAGTTAAAGGTACTTACATATGTAGTACCAGGCGCTTGCAGCAGGTACAATTACCCAAGTAAAGTACCTAGAAATCTACAAACAAAGGGAAACTCCATTGCCCTAAAACCCCCCTGGAGACTGCAGGTCCGACCTTGGACCAATGATCTCTTAAGCTTCAGCTATTTTTCGCTGTCCAAGCTTTTCTTCCAGGTGCTTTATTGGCGGCGAGGATTTCGTAGAAAAAAAAAAACGAAGAGCGAGACAGAAACATATGGAGACAACTGCAAGTCGTGTTTTATCATTCATTCTTTCTGTACATTTCGCATCTAGTCTTCCGTCTTTGTAGCATACATCCACAGTCACATCTCTAATCTAACAGATTCCCATAATCATTCTTCTTGTTCTATTTCTTCTTCTAACCCCCCGCAGTTGTTCTAAGATAGTGACACTACCTCCCATTTTGTGATACCCGCCTCCGCCTCCGACTTGTAACTTTCTAACCGCCCGGCTGCCCTTGATTCTTCGCTGGCTTCTGGCTCCTTTTCTGCCATTGGTCCTACATCGCATTACGAACCAACTTCCATATTCGCGCCTTATTATAATTCCATCTACGAGTCAAGACATAGTTACCTCTCGTTTTGAATCAGCATTAAAACGCCTACGCGGCTAACATCAATCGGTGTTTCGATAAGACTTGCGTCATCACCATGCCGGGGTTCGCAGATTCTTTCTGGTCCACGGACTACGCCGCAGGTGAGCGCGATACAAATCGCCATCTAGATCTAATATTGTACCCAAGACTAACGATGCCCAAGGGCTGGGTGTTCTGTTCACCAAGCTCCAGCAGGGAGTCCAGGAGGATCGCCAAATTCTGATGATCGCCCGAATGCGAGCCGAAGCCGAGGAGGTCTACGGCCAGCGACTTGGAGATATTGCGCCCGCAGCTGATAAGATTAACGGCGGCTTCTCGCGTGACGACGGCGCAAGTGTGCGAAAAGTACGAACCGCATCATTCTCGATACATTTTTATAGAATACCCTAACTAACCTTCGTTCTTGTGTGCTTAGGCATATGATGGCGTTCGAACCGAGATGGAAGATGCTGCAAAGAACCATAAGAAAATTGCACAGAGCATTAGAGACCTAGTCGTAAACCCGTTTGCGCGATGGTGCGACGCTCACGAATCCCGCATGCAAGACTCGCAAGATGACTTGCAGGCCCGTATCAAGGCTCACGATCGCCAAGCTGAGGTAGTAAGAAAGCTAAGGAGCAACTATTTCAACAAGTGTCGCCTTGCCGAGGACCTGGAAGAGGAAAACAAGTTAGCTTTCCAAGACCCGGAGACGAGCCCTAAGCAGAACCCGAACATACCCGAGATCAAGGTCTCGACAAATAAGGAAGAAGAGGAAGAGGACGAGATATACGAGATCGGCGATGAGACATACCAGACTGAGCAAGTCAAGAAGGTGTTAAACCACATGCTCAGCACGATAAAGATGGGAGAGACAAAAGTACCTATCCTTGGTACATACCTGAACACATCGTCTGGTTCTGATATAGTCGAGTATATGCAACGGCATATGGGTACAACCAGCGTCAGTTACGCCGAACGGATCGGTCAGGATTTGGTATCGAACGGTTTCCTTCGCCTCGTTGGTAATGTTGGAAACAACTTTGCGAACAGCTCGAAGCTGTTTTACCAGTGGCGACCGAAGGCCTTCCAACTTTCAGGGGTTCCCGAGAAGAAGGCGTCACTTGGAAGAACGTTTTCCATGCCTTCAGAAAACGGGAACGACTCTCCCTCGGTGGGCACCGTTAGCGAATATCTATCTGGCTGGAATGTCCTCGGCAGCCAGTATCCCAACGAGACTCCTCCTGATCGTCTCCGGCGCGAAGCGAGGGAGTCTGATGACAAGTACAAGGCTGCTGTCCGAAAGCTTGATGAGATGCGCTGCGAACTAGAAGAGGCCATCTTTGTGCATCTGCGATTCCTAGAGCGTTGCGAGTTGGATAGATTAAAGGCTATTAAGACCGTAATTCTCGACTTTTCCGGCACTATTGGAAATGTCATCCCGAGCTTACAGTCTGCGGTGGATCGCATGGTCCTATACCAAGAGACCGTACAGCCTTCAGGAGATTTGCGATACCTCCTAGAGAATTATAGAACAGGCCGGTTTGCTCCTAAGGTTGTCACGTACGAGAACTATTACAACAGGGTCGAAGAGCAGACGTTTGGTGTGGATCTTGAGGCTAGGGCACGGGCGGACAAGAAGCGTGTCCCCATTATCGTTACTACGATCTTGACATATCTGGATAATCACTATCCAGATCTGGAAGGCGACGAGGCAAGAAGGGGAGTATGGCTTACAGAAGTCCAGCTTCCCCAGGTTCACAAGTTGCGAGTGAAGATCAATAATGGCAAACCTTTCACCACCGACGAGCTTTCCGAGTTCGACGTCCCTACAGTTGCGCATTTGCTCAAGCTATACCTCTTGGAACTCCCTGGTATGTTTGATTCCATACCCTACTTGACTGATTGGAATAGTTTCATAGAGACTAATATTATTTTTAGATTCGCTTGTATCCTCTCACGTGTATGAGATCATTAGAACCATCTACCAAACCCCGACGTCAGAAACCACCGATGAAGCACGTGTTGCCGTGCTACAGCAGACACTCTCACAACTACGCCTCACGAACATCGCAACTCTCGACGCCTGTATGAATCATTTTACGAGACTGATAGACTTGACGTCAGCAGACGAGCAATACGTAACCGAACTTGCGACAACTATGGCTCCTTGTATCTTGCGACCTCGTACCGAAACATCGTTGACGATGGAGGAGAAACACGCTTACCGCTTAGTCCGCGACCTATTTGCACACAAAAGTGCCATCTTTAGCGAGCTGAAGCGCATGTCAAGCCTTACACATTCTGGATCGATCACCAACAATCGACCCCGAGCTATTAGCACAGACGAGAGCAACAGGAGGGCCCACATGGAGGAAAGGCAACGCGCTCTCCTAGAAAAGGTAGGGACGCGCGGTCGCGCTACCAGCCCGGCCCCGGGATCTCGCCACCGACGCGACAGGAGCACAGGCGGACCTGAGACTAGGTTCCCCATCGCCAGCCCAACGACGGCAAGCGAGCGCCACCGCAGCAGCCTCGGCAGCCTAAACACGGTGAAGCGGTCCAGCCTCGAGGTCCCCGACGGGAGCCCATCATCGGAGACTAATGGCACGAGCGAGGACTCGCCGAAGCAGCACGCAAATGGCGAATCCCTACTCTCGAAGCGAGACAGCATAGGGCGCAGCGGCGCGCGATTTGTTGGCGGCCGCAGGGTTACGACGTCCTCAGCATCGGCTTTGGGGAGCGTGCCCAGCACGCCTACCAGCAAAGTTGCGGAACTAGACCGCGGCATCACTCTCGTGGACGCGCCCATGGACGACTAGTAACGCGTGGGTCGGCTCACGAGATTATATGCTGCGGACGGGTAATCTGCATAAGAAAGGGGCATGCTCCCTGAGGAAACACTTGCCTCGTTCTACAACAAGCCTAGATGGATGCTGTGAACGATGCGAGCTGTAATGCTTAATGTAAACATGTTCGCCTGTACGAGATCCTTGTACTATGCTACGCTACTACGGCCTTTACGATACGGAAGAGAACCGGATACCCCGAGCTTGAGATGGGTTTGCCTATACTATTCTTGTCTACTCGACCAGTACTTGACTAGGCCAATCATCTCTTCCTCACCTGTTCTCTCCCAACCCCCTTTTTTCTTTGTCAGGTCCACTAGTTTTCTTTCGCTTTCTTGGAATCGGTGCGGCAACTGTGGTTTGGTTCCCTACGATAGCACGCGCGTGCTGTGTTGTTTCTAAAACGGTGCGTGGTGGATTGGTGGTTATAAGTGGCGGCCGGCGCGGACCAAAGCAACAAGCAAAGCACAGACAAGCTGGAAGCTGTTTTTCTCCTGCGCATACGTTTGTACGTTGACATGACATAGTTGAATCTTGATCACATTAATCTTCACCTTTTCGGTTTTTTTCTGCTATATACTGTACTATGATGTATGTTTCGTGGTAGGTACCTGCACTTTAGGGGTCTGGCACTCTCTTTAGTGTAGACGTAGATAGGTAAATGCGGTACGTAGGCATCGCAATTGTTGTGATGTTTTTGGATCGAAATAATGCTCCATGATGATATTCCGTCTATATACCTAGGAGGTACCATGCTCATGCTCATACCCATGCTCTACTTGGAAAAGCACTCTACCCCCTTTCCCTCTCCCTCTCCCTCCCCTATTCAACACTCGCCCAGCCCAGCCCTCAACCCGCCTCCGCATCCTGGAACTCGACGGGCGGTTTCGCCTTCTTCTTCTTGGCCTTCGGCTTCACCACCACCTCTCCGGCTCCTCCTTCATCTATAGCCGCGACCTTCTTCGTTTTCTTCTTAACCTTAATCTCCGCTCCGGCGTTCCCGTTATCTTCCGCCACGCTTTCGCCTTCGCCGTTACCCTCAGCTACGGTTGCGCTGGCAGCCTTCGGCTTCTTGGCCTTAGCCTTGCTGGTAGCAGTTTTCTTCTTCTTGACAACGGTGCCCGCGGCGTCGACGCCCTGCGCGACCTGGATCCTCTCGTTCGCGCGCTGCATCTCGAGGCGCAGGCGCTCGACCTCCTTCACGGCCTGCGCCATTTCCGCCTCCTCGCGCTGGCGGGCCTCCGGGTCGAAGGCGCGGGCCGTCGAGTCGTCTGCATCTAGGTTCAGGGTGCCGATGCTGGTGGAGTCTACGCCCAGTAGGGATTGCTTCAGTTTCTTGCTGTGGGCCCTGGATGCGGGGCCGGAGCTGTTCTCGGAGTCGTAGTTCCGAGGCGTGCTCAGACCGCTGCTGGCCAGGTTCTCGTCCGCCGCGACCACGATCTTTTGGCGGGGTGGGCGCCGGGCCGGTCGGGATGGCTGGTGCGGTTTCGAGTGGTCGACGCCGGCGCTGAGTTTGTCGAGGTCGAGTTCCATAATAGGGATCGAGTCGACGTCCAAGTCGGGGCCGTTTGAGTTTTGGAGGATGTTGTGTATGGGAGTCGATGATCTCTGGATGGAGTTGCTTTCCTGGATGTAAAATGGGTCGTCGCGGTTTCTTTCAACCCGCTCGGCTTTCCTTTTCGCCAAGATGTCCGCATCTAGGTACGTCTCCTCGGTAGGTTGTTGTTGGTAAGAACTAGTTACGTTATCACGGCCGTCTGCTAGCTTGTTGATGGCTGGTTCGGAAACTATACTAGTTGGCGGGGGTCGCTGATAGTAATAGCTCTCAAACTCATCCGTTTCATCGACCGGTATGGATATCGATTCGGCAGATGCGAGGAGAAAGTTGAGGTTGGGATTGATAGGTTCATCGAGGTCTAGTCCTTCTGGGAGAGGGACATTCTTTTGTGCGGCTTGGGCAACTGAATTTAATTCCCAGCCAGTAAAAAGGGATGGTATTGCTTGCGTAAGGAGCAAAGGAGGATCTTGGTAAACGGTTTCTGTTGAAGCCTCCTGGCTAGAGGCAGCTTCAGCGGTGAGTTTCAGGAGCTCTATAAACTCTACTGCTCGTTCTTGAACTTCGAGGTTCGGGTGGAGTACTAAGGATTCGAAAGAGTGAATGATGCGAGCCATGAGGAGTGAAATCTTCGATTTGCGCTCGGGTGTCCAAGGAGTTAGTTGGTCTCCCGCAATCAAGGAAAATATCTTCATACTCGCTTGAAGACAGGCTGCGAGGGATTCCGGGGACGAGGTCTTCGGAATGAGTTGTAGCAGAATTCCCAGGATATCATCCGGAGAAGATAAATCGGAAGAGAATTCACCAATAATCCAAGCAACTGGTTTCAATGACTCTGAAACGATAGGCTGTCCGATCACGGTGTCGCTATTCAATTGGGATAGAATCGCCTCGGCAGCCCGAACACACATAGGACGAAGAGCCTGAACCTTGACGGTGATATTCCGCAGCTCCCCACCTATTCTCTCAGATATATCCCCGTCATTTGATTTCCCTGATGCAGAAAGGGAATCCATATCACTAATGGGTCGTGGTAACGGAGCAGTCCGGACGAGCTGCGTCAGTATATCAATATACCACTCGAAGTCTGTTAAGAATCCATAGTTATTCTGAGAACACATATTTAATATCCTACTGATCACATCAACCCTGTAATCATCTGGAAGTGGTGGGGTTTGGTTTGCTGATCTTGACGCGGAGTCGATCGTCTTTTCTAGGTCTTCATCATCTGAATCTCCCGGGCTCAACCCTGATGGATTTGTCCTGCGGTCTGCTGAAGATGAGAGTTTGAGTTGCCTCATGAGACGGCTTACAATGGAGACTAAATTGTCGCCATTAACCATGCCCTGTACGAGATCTAGTGCTTTTATACGAATGGAGATGTCGGTGCTGTCTATGCATTCTAAGATGACATCTTCCTGTTGGGCAACCAGCCACGGATGAGTGACGACGATCTGATTGAAAGCGAGTAGTGCCACGTATTTTACTATATCGCCCAGAGTCAGTAAGTCGTAGTCGAGATAATCAAAGCTATACTTACGGTTTGGATCGCCGTCTATCATGATCATTCCCCGCAACTTGTTAACACAAAGAGATGCGATTTCTTCTCTCCCATCTGCATCTTCGCCGCTTCCAAGGATACCGCCTTGGATGATACCGCTGATACATTCATACAGTAAAGACATTGCGGGGGTTGTACGGATGATCTCTGTCAAAGGCGGTAGCAATTTTCGAACAAGTCTCGGCTCAAGTGGTGTCAAGGTGGCAAACTAGATCGCGGTCAACATAAATGATGATATAGCATGGTAGGAATTTCATGCTCCTCACCAACTTGATCAGTTTTATTGCCATCCAGTTGTTCCCGCTATCAACTAATAATTCGAACAGCCGAGGTGCTAAGGGGAGGAAGTCATGGGGTCGCCTCCACCCCAACTCGCAGATTACATTCACAATAGCAGCCGTTACACTAGGGTCTTCAGCTCTATCCATGAGCCTATCCTTAATCCTCGGCCAGGCGGCGCGCAGAGTCTCGGGATATACTAAGGCAAGCCTGTATAGTGTGACAATGGTCTTCTTGCGGATTGCGGGATGAGTATGGTTGAGTCGTGGTAGGAGATCGGATAGAACGGAGAGCGCAAGGGACGGGGTGATGACGTGCGGAAGGGTTACGATCGGAAGAGCGATGGTGGTCGTCGGTGCTGCCGTCAAATCCTGGAGACAAGTTCAGTACCTCCCCTCTGCTATATTTCTAGACATCTATCGCAAAGTCGAGCCCCATACCTTCTTGAGGAGATTGGTTGCTAACATGAGGACCTCGGTATCAGGACGAAAGCTCTGAATAGCGCCAAGATATCCCACTCGCTTCTGGTGGTATTTGGGAGAAGCCATAACCTCGAGTACGTTGAAGGAAGCCCATGACATGTCGTGTCCGAACATTTCTAGGTATATTAGTTTTAGCAAAGCGGTTGCCTTGAGATCTATCATAGAGAGTTCTTGGGTTAGCTATAATGTTACCAAACTACCAAACCTATAATAGAATATCCACAAGGATAGCTAACCTAGATCCTGGCTTCGGATTTCTGAACGACATTCTTTCAGGCAATTTTGCATGTACTCCTTCTCGTTGCCTTTATGATTTCTTAGACCTCGAATGAGGTCGTATAACGACTTCTCGAACCTATAATAAGACCATTAATAAACTGCGATTTATATGGCGTCGTTTTGATATGGCTGGGTCACGTACATAATTGCCCAATTTGCACCTTTGCTGGTGCTGGTGCTGGTGCTGGCCGAGCGTCAGGGCAGTTTAAAAGAACGATCAGCTGTAGGTATGAGAATGCAGGTTCAAGATGTGCCTCAAATAATTGATCATCTTGACAGCGCAATAGTAGCTGAACAAGATATAGGCAGAGTAGATGTGCCGTTCATCTAGGAGGTCGAGTTGTCGGCCAGTCTAATGCGAGTTGGTATATGCATTGATGTTCAAATTACTAAAAGTACATGTGCAACATGGAAATGTCAATTATCAATGAATGAGCTTCAAGGTTGCTCAGGTGCCCCACGACGGAAATGTTAAGAGGGCGTTTTGCGCGAGAAGTTTTGATTAACTTATGGTGAATAGTGGGTATTAAGCAAAAAATTAAGCCATGCGTTTGGGAGTATCAGTAGACTGAAACCTACTGTAATTTTGCTGGTGGAGCGTCCCACAGTACTTTATTTTTAACCAATCGTTTGCATCGAAAAAACTTATGCTTATAGATATTTCATAAGCACCTAGTTGGCTGCTTATTTACAACTTTATAGCGTGTTAAATCACTAAATTCCCTGTATTTATAGGGGGTATTAGTGATATTATATTATAATTACAGCGCACAATTACAGCGTACAATTACAGCGCATAATTATAGCGCATGATTATCTCGTACAGCGCGTTTAACCACTAAAATCCCTGGTTGCGCAAGTGGTTGATTGACTGGTTGATTGACTGGTTGATTGACTGGTTGATTGATTGGTTGATTGATTGGTTGATTGATTGATTATTTGTTGACCAATTGACCGGTTGACTTATGAAGCTATTCGCAGCTTTACTAGCCGGTGAGGTTGCGAATAGCTTCATAATTTAAATTAAATACTAAAATATTATAATTTAATAAGCAACCACAAACACCCAAAGACTTACCGACATCCACATTTGCGTTGATTGGTCTGAATTTTGGTGGGGATTGCCCCATAATTCAGACTGGATTTTGCATACTTATGTGCTAGGGTGTCACGGGCCATAAGTTAATCAAAACTTCTCGCGCAAAACGCCCCCTAAGTCACGTCAGCGAACTTTGGGGCTAGTATTGATAGGGTTGTATCTAAGTACCCCAAAGCTATCCCCATCACAGCTCAACTTAACGGCAGAAGAAAACCTCCGGCTCCGCGCTCCACATTGAAGCTTACGTAAGAGCTTCCTACTATCACTTACATCCTCTGACCGTACCTTAACAATGTACGTCGCCTTATCCAGTTCAACAACATCAACATTTTCATATACAACATCGAAATTTTAACTTCAACTGAAAATAAGGAGGAATTGAAGAAGGGATTGGGTTATTGTTGCAAACTGCAAACATGTCCTCCTCACTTCTTCATCCGCCAAGTCACCTATCTCCAGCTGTAGCCTTGCAACATTCACAAGAAGCTCCAGGTATACTAGGGAAGTCTGCGGGTGCCATCTCAAGTTCTCTTTTTGAGTCTCTACTCGCCGCTCCGGAAACTCCCGAACTATGGACTACGTACGAGAATCTCCTATTATCATGTCTTCGGACAGGGGATGACGAATCAGCGCATCAATGTCTAGGGAGACTCGTGAACAGATTTGGCAACGACAATGAGCGGATCATGGCCTTGAAAGGCATTCTCAAGGAGGCCGATGCGAATGATGCCGCTACGTTAAATGCCGTCCTGAAAGAATATGACCAGATTTTACAAGACAATCCAACCAATATCGTAAGTATCGCTCACTATCATTTGCATTTGGTGAAATGATGCTGATATCATTACCTCAGCCCATATTGAAGCGTCGTGTAGCGCTTCTGCGGTCCATTGGACGAATTTCGGAGTCCGTCAGCGCCTTGATATCACTTCTCGATATCTCACCTACGGATGCGGAAGCATGGGCTGAACTTTCTGACCTTTACTTTTCTCAGGGGCTATACTCACAAGCCATATTTGCACTTGAGGAGGTTCTAGTCCTGCAGCCAAATGCTTGGAATGTTGGTCTTCCTATCCGCCTTTCCCCGGTCCCCCTTAGTTAATTCAAGGTGCATAGATATATGCTCGTTTAGGCGAGATATTATACATTGCTTCGAAATCGTCTGGTGACGCAAGTCAACTAGTCGAGGCTCTCAAGCGCTTCAGTCGAAGCATCGAGCTCTGTGATGGTTATTTGCGAGGTTATTACGGCCTCAAGCTGGTGGGTATCCCGAAGTCTGAGCACCCTAAAAATGACTGACTTGAATAAAAAGACCACAAAACAACTTCTGAGCGATGCCCCGAAGGCATTGCCAAATCGGACAGATTCCGATGGATTTGCCGTACCTGATGCGGCCACACTTAACAGACTTGATGAGGTAGCTACTGAGAAGCTCGCGGAGATCGTGCGGCGCAATTCGGCAGGAGAAAAGGGCTGGCAGGGATACGATGAAGCAGAGATCACTGCGACCCGGGAACTACTTGAGAATGGTTCGAACGTGATCATTAGATGAGGAGTTGCGATTTACGATGGAACCGCTGCACGGCAGACACTCAGGTACTCCGCCACGATGCCCACTTTAGCCTCACTCACATGGCAGAGTTCCTTGCAAGACGTTGCAAGTCATTGCAAGTCATTGTGCGACTAATGAAGAGAGGCTGCATCTGGCATATGCAGAAGGACAAGACCACCAATTGGTGGTGCCTTGGGTGGATTTCGTATCTAGAGGCGGTGGGACTTTAGGCATGCCGACGTGTCCAGTCTAAGTATGCAGTATGCCACTGGACGGCTGCTTCTACAGTATGAGTAGCACGTGGCTCCAGTCGCGCAGCTTTGGTTGTCATGAATCAGAAAGCCGGCATTACAATTGAATGAGCAGGAACCCAGCAAGTGGCTAACATTATTTGAGCCGTAATATTCGGCGTGTATCTAGATCTGGGCGCATTGCAATTGCTCAAGTACCGTATATATTATAATATTTGGGCAGCAAAAAGTCACATCGTCGGGCATCGTCTAGCCGAAAGGAATCGAGGTCCCACAGGCAGAAACATCTAGGACGGGTCTAGCTGCAGACAAGTTTCTAGATCCATCCTCTATTTCCGCATTGGTCATAGTAGGGTTGCTGTTCCTGATACTTCTCATCTGGGATTGGCTCTCCTCAGTTACAATGGTGAAGATGTCTCGAACTCGCTGGCAATCTGCATAACCATCTTAGCGTAAGTCATCGCAGCAAACAATGCATTTGTCTCCATACCACCTAGAGATATGTATCTACTAACAGGCCTCCTACGAGACCACGTATTTTCGGATTATAGAAGCCATGATGAACATGCTAAAAGATCGGAGGGTGAGAAAACAAGAGGCCCTATTAGTAGACATGAACGGCCACTACCTTTTAGTCTTCAGCTCGAGAGCTCGAAATCAATGTAAGACAAGAAAGAAGACACTGGTCACAACATCGCCTCCGTCTTACAAGGGAACTACCGGTCTTGCTTAATTCCCAGGCCATAAACCGCCCCAGTGACCAATCTTTGGCGATTCACCTCCAGTGACAGAAAAAGCCTACGTCGGACATGCGTTACTGGAATAGAGCCACAGAAAGCATGGCGGCCGGTCTACCGAACGCCAGAATGCCCGGTTATCGTCCCAATGATTACCACAAATTTTACGGCAAAGCTCCGAACACCCCGGTATAAGAATGGCCCCTTATTATGGGTGAGATCGGACGATCTAAGAAAAAGAAAAAATAGAAAATAGAAATCAGGAACAAGAAGGCTGAAAGACAACTGGTGATTCGGGGGCCATACAGGAACCATACAGGAACCATATACCGGAGGAAGGATGTCACAAGATAAAGGCCACCAGTGATGGTAATGCTGTCGTGTTCGGTGTGAGTTCTGGATCGAGATCATTGGAGGTCTGCGAGTCTGCAAGTCCTGCAAGTCTGCAGTTGTCTGCCCTAGCAACGCGCGCAGCGAGCGGTGTGGACCAAATTCTTGCGTTCTGCGTGTATTTCTTCCCTCCTGCCATCAGCCCGCCCGCTTTAGCCCGGCCCCTCATCGTCCACATATTTATCCTTCCCTTCTTGGATTATTTGTACACAGTACGGGCTTCATAACAATAATAAGCATCCGGTCCTACTTGAATACCACCAGACCCAAATCGGCTCCGGGACATTGACAAGTTTAAGATACCGCCATTATTATTATTGTTGTTGTTGTTGTTCTTTTCCTTCCCTACCCACCTGGGCCTACCTAGGTATTTATCTTCTTTGCTTCTGCCCTCCTCGACACTATACATATAATGATATATTAGTCTCTTTATAAGGGAAGAGGAAAAAAGAAACAAAACAAAACAAAACAAAACACACTCAACTTCAGCAAAGCATACGCTACCTAGGTACATACACCGACGAAACTTATTCTGGTGCACCAGCCAATGTACGTTGTTATCTTTTTGTATTATTCGGTTCGGATTTTCAAGTTGCAATTATTTCTTGGTAGTCATGTTATCAACACAATCATCTCCATGCCTAAGCTAGTGCTGCTTGCTGCTACTACTACTGATACTACTACCACTACTGCTACTGCTACTACCACTACTCACTACTCCTCAGCTCCTGTGAGGAGGTGGGATCTACACCACGTCTTATGATGAAGGTTCTAGAGCAATGATGCCTACATGTGCTCCGTAGTACGGGTACGTGTATGTGTCTACTATGTCAGCCATTTCTACTATTATATGTGCGTGTGTTCTATGTGCGTAGGTGTAGTGTGTTATGTATTAGCTTAGCAGCTTAGCCCCCTTTGCCTCCTTTGCCTCTTTTGCTACCTATTTAGAAACCCCCTCTCTCTCCCTCCTGGGCTGTGTCATTTGTACCCCCGACCCCCGTCCCCCGTCATCCGCTGCGTGCGTGCTGGTTCCCCCTCGCTGACGACGGGATCGTAGGCTCTATTAGGTATTAGTGGCACTATTATAAGATCCCGACCTCCTTCCCTGTTTCTTGATCCTTCGGTCTCTTCTGACTCCTGACACACAATAATAAAAGATTGTGGTCGGACGTGCTTGGATTTTGCGCGGTGGGATTTGAAAGTGCACACCGCGGACTCTCGTTTTAGCCCTTCGAGGCGAAACGATATTCGGCAACATCGATATTTTATCGCTACCTATCGCATAAATACCTAGCACCTAGGTGTTTTACGGTGACATACGACAACAGCGACCACCGAACTTACCTCCGTTCTCTTGTTTCGGAGTACTAAGAAGGGTAAGTCTTGTCTCTCGTACCTTCCATTGGTTACATCCATGAATCCATGAATCTATCAATCCAGCAAGTGTATTGGGAAAAAAGGACACCGCTTTATCGCATACGTACCTACCTAAACCGAGTTTCGATTCACCCCGCTTCAATTCACGTTCGCACCCACTTGGAAATTCCACACACATAAGGTTTTGTTACCGGACAGAAACCCAATTCGACATCCCTTTGCGCCCAACTGATTCAGTCTTATTGGAAGATCGGGCAAGGACCCCCCTAGACGAATTATCTACCGCCCAATTGTTCATAGAAGATATTTCTACTTCTCAGAATCTTTTCTAAATTCCTCAAATCTATCTTTCTGAATTGCACCCCACAACCGCACAATCGCACAATCGCACAACCGCACAACCGCACAACATCACCAACGCAAATCTACTTGCATCTATCAACATCAACATCAACATCAACAACAACAACAACACCGCGCGATCACTACCCACCACACACTCCCCCATTCACCATTCACTATTCACCAACTACCAATCACCAACCACTAATCACCAATCACCACATAGAGCTACGTTGGATTGCTAACAACAATTATCCAATTCTCAGAGACACGCTGGTTCCTTCGTACTACTCCTGTTATTCGAGGTCCGGTGTCCGTAAACTCGCGACAACGGCAACGTCTAGTTCAGGAAGCTGAACTACAAATCAATCTATCAGCATAACGTGAAGTTGGTAAATCGACTAGCCGCCGACCTCCCTTTGCTCCGACTTTGGAAGGCAGGTCGTCGAGAGCAGAGGGTGCCTGAACAACAAATCATCACCAATGTCGTGAGTGGCGCTAATCCAACACCCTATCTGATCGTTCACCAATTGACCTCTATTTAAGTAGTCGAAGGCAGACGCATACTCCGTATCCAAGTATACGCCACACTAGCCATAGCGGCCCCATCTCGGTTCAAGCTAGCTACACAGACGACGAGGACGAAAGGCCCAGTGGAGATTCGCGCGATCAAGACGACGAGTGGTCGGACGACGATTACACTTCCGAGGAGGACGACGAAGATTACGAGGAAGACGACATAGACCCAGAAGACTCAGCTTCAACCAACCCCGCCGGGAGACGTCCCCAACCGGAGACTCGCGCTCCTGTACGTTCGTCATCTCAACAGCATAGGACTGTCACACACAGACCGCCCTCTAATTACGATCATCGGCAACCGCCGAACACATCCACTACGCTGGATTCAGAGTACGATTACTACCCCCGCGGGGGAGCTTACCCGCCGCCGCCGGGCGGCCAGTATTATGGTGGTGGCCCGGCTGGCCGCGGTGGCTACCCGCAGAGCCACGTAGGTGGTTTTGGTCATCCATACGGCGGAAATGGACAGGTGGTGCCATATGGCCCCAATTATCAAAACCCGTTCGCTCCCGCACCTAACGGCGGAGGCAACTATTTTAATAATGAGCACAGGTGGCCACCAGGTAACGAAATGATGCCTTTTAACGGCGGCGGTGGTGGACAGAATTACTTCGGAGGGCCACAGTATCCCCTACCGCACGGTATGGCACAGTATCAATGGTCCCCTCCTCCACCCCCGCCGACTGATATTGGTCAACCTCGAACACCCGCGCCGGAGCCTCCCCCTCCTCCAAAAGAAGACCCCGAAAAGGAAGCCATGAAGAAAAAATTGGCAGAGATCGAGGCCGAGCAAAAGAAAAAGGAAGCCGAGGCCAGACAGAAAGAGCTCGAGGCCCAAATCAGGAAGGAGGCGGAAATGGCATTCCAACTCAGAATGGATCAAATAAAGAGAGAGGAGGATGCCCGGGCCGAAGAAAGGAAGATTGCCCTAGAGAAGGCGAAACAAGATATTGCAGAGGCAAAAAAGGCTGCCGAGAAAGCAGCACGAGAAGCAATAGAGCAGGAGAGAAAGGCTGAAGCAGAGAGGAAGAAAAGGGAGGCAGAGGCAGTTGAATTAGCTGAACGGAAAGCACGCGACAAACTGGAAGCCGAAAGAAAGGCCGAAGCGGAAAGGCAGAAAAGAGAGGCAGAGGCCTTAGCTCGCGCAGAACTCGCCGCTCAGGCTAGAGTAGAGGCTGCTATCAGGCAGGCGGAGGAGAAAAAGGAAAAGGCTGCGAAAGAAGCAGCAGAAGCGGCGGCACAGAGAGAGAAATTTGAGAAAGAAGCTAAGGAGAAAGCTGAGTTCGAAGCCCGCAAGAAGGTCGAGGCGGAAGAAGCCGCCAAAGTCGAGGCCGCAAGAAAGTTTGCAGAAGAGGTTGCAAGGCAAAAGCAGATAGAGGAAGACGCGAAAATCAAGGCCGAGCTTGACGCCCGTAAAAAGCTTGAGGACGAGAAGAAGAAGGAAGAAGAAGCTAAAGCTGCCGAAGAGGTTAAAAAGAAGGAAGAGGAGGCACTCAAGAAGAGACTTCAAGAAGAGGCTAAGTTAAAGGCCGAAGAGGCGCAAAAGAAGAGTCTTGGTAAAGACAAGGCGCCTATCCGATTCAAGGATGCCGTGGGGAGGAAATTCAGCTTCCCCTATCATCTATGTCAAACCTGGATAGTAAGTAGCAGATTTGTGTCCCTACCAGAGGACCGCATGCTAATTTGTCTCATTTAGGGCATGGAAGAACTCATCAAGCAAGCGTTTATCCATGTCGATGTCATCGGTCCCCATGTACAAGCTGGACACTATGATCTCATCGGACCAAATGGCGAGATTATTCTCCCTCAGGTATGGGAGAGGGTGATTGAGCCGGATTGGGCAGTCACAATGCATATGTGGCCAATGGACCGGCCTATGCCTCAAGGGATGGGACGCGGTCAAGCCGGACCGGCCCACATGGCTGGTCGGTTCCCACCACGGGGCGTTGCGATGCCGGGCCATCGTCCAGCTGGCGCACCTCCTCCTCCTCCGGGTCATACCCCTGGCATGATGAATGGCATGGGCATGGGCATGGGTGGCGGCATGCCTAGGCCTATGCATCCTCAAGGACAATCTAATATCCCGCCGGGCGTACAAGTCATGCAGGTCAACAAACCTCCTGGTAAGAAAGTGAAGCCAAAGACGACCGGAGTGCTAGGCTGGATAGGAGGAGGTGCTGGAAAATCCTCTAAAACCAAGAGGTCAGTAGTAACGTCCCTTATATTTTGCGTTACTTCAACTAACAAGTCGATCTGTGACAGCAGGCCTAAACGATGAAATTTTCTTCCTAGCGGTGAAATTCGAGGCACCGAGGCGAATATCTTTAACTTCTACTCAGTGCCTCTCCTGTTAGAACACCAGTCCTCATCTCAGTCCCATTTCTCCTATTTCGTTTTCGAGGAGTTTTACGCGCTGGTCTTCAATAACTGATTCTGCATTATACCCCGGCTCGAGACGAGATTAGTTTTTAAAGCGGCATTTTCGCGGGCTTTTCCTTCGAGCACCCACCGCGGGCGAAGTAATAATTACGACGGGGGATCATATTTCACCACTTCAATACGGTAGACTTGTATAATTTCGATTACTGCCGGATTTTGCATTTACAACTATACTTTTTTGTTTACATAAGATGATGATGTCCTTTACGCCGAGAACGACGAAATGTATGACAAGGAAAGACAAGTATATGAATGTTTCTTTAAGTTGGCAAGCATATACTTGAGATTTAACTAACCATATTCTCGGATGGCGTCGTGATTAAGAAAGATTGGGGAGAGACAAAGATACATCGGACTGATTTATTACATATTTAAATTAGGAGTTATCATAGGTATTGAATTGAATTGAGATTTGAAATTTGATATCTTCCTTTTTACTGAGGTTCATTGTGGTTTGGGATGTCTATGTCTAAAGTACTACTATATATACAGTAAGCGTATTATAACCAGGCTCGAGTTAAGACTCTAGATAGATAGCCAATGCCGGCAATTATATCGTTCGGCAGAAGGTCAATTTCCTGCCCATCTGTGAGATAACTCGTCAACTTACAGTATCGTTACATCGTAATTACATCAGCGGTTCGAGGAATCGGTCATCACCGCAAGACCTCCGCGTTCTTCTTCCCCGCCTCTCCTAGGATCCGCTTCGCCCGCTCAACAAAGGCCTCCACCATGACCGGCGCTACCTTGTCGGCCACGGCGGAGCTAACGGCCATGTACAAGGGGTTCGCAAACTGGTACTTGATGCTGAGCCGCACGTCGCTCCAGCCGGCCCCGTCCGCGGCCGGGGAAACCGTCCACCGCGTCACCAGGCTCTTGAACACGCCGCCGTCTCCTCCAGCCCCGCCCCCAATCACAGGTCCCGGGTCGGGGTCTGACAGTCCGTGCTTCTGTAGCTCGGACACGGGGATCTCGGTCCGCGCGTCCCCGCTGATGGCCTCGACGATCCCGAGCGACGGGACGCAGAACAGCCGGCTCGTGTAGGTTTCTTGGAAGCCGCCCCAGCCGGCGGTCAGGTCGGCGCGCGTGGGCCAGCGCCGGGAGGCGGAGGAGGGGTCTGAGGGAGAGGGGCCGGACGTCCAGTGCGTCACGCGCGAGGTCTGGCAGTACGGCAGAAAGCTGACGTAGGAGTCGACGTCGGCGACCAGGTCGTAGAGGTGCGTGTGCGCGTAGGGCAGGCGCCGGGCTGCGGTGAGAGTCTGCGGCGGAGGCGAGGGGAGGGTTATGAAGGAGCGCCGGGGGAGGGGGGGCTGCCGCCGTGGGGGGAGGAGCTGCCGGGTTGGCGCAAGGGTGCGTGGTGTCGACATCGGGAGCAACGGGTGAGATGGAAGTTCAGAGGTTTTGGGCTGGGTGGTAGGTAGGAGGGAGGTCGTGAGGTTGATGGAGATCCCAAAGGGCTATAACAATTCCATTATAACCAATCTGCGCTTCTATTCTTCTACGACCCGAGACACAATGGGAAAGTCCACGCCAGAGACAAACGCCACGATGCAAATGCTCTTTTTTCGAAAAATGCGATTGATTAGTTTAGGTAATTACAGTGACGTCTAGATTTGGATCAGCCACAGGAACGCCCCGCCTCGGCTGTGTTATCGATAAAGTTTTATCGAGTAAGCCCCGCTTTAGCTCCGCCATGAAACTTTTCTAAAAAAATTTCCCCATTGTCTAAACTTTCAATATTGTTCGTCCACTTCTCCCGTAAGCTCTAGGATTTACACCCAGTTCCTAGCATGCTAGGGAGAAGACAACTACAATGGAAAGCGTATAGATTATTGAAAGGCTCTCCCCGAAAACTGACCCCATTACGATCCTTCGCAATGGCTTCTGCCGCAGCAGTCAGCGAAGCAACTGCGCCAACTGATGAGTTGTCGGCTAAGGTCTCAGCGTTGAAGCTGCAAGAGCAAGAGCAAGAGGTCACCACGACCGAATTACCTCCGCACCGGAGTCATGATCCCCAGAAAAACACAAGGAGAAGCGATCCCTTCCAGTTCGGATCACGCGTCCTTCAGGAAGACGATGATATCTTCGAGTTCAATGCCTGGGATCATGTGGAAACTGACGACGCTTATAAGGAATACTCAGAGCAGCAGTACGCTATGCAACGAGAGTCGCCAGTCTCCGACTTCGACAAAAGTGAGTCAATATTTCTTTTCTTTTCATTACTTCCCTGGTGTTTTGATGATACCCTATATGCATAGTTCATCTGAACTTCATTGATGACCAATTTGTAAATTTCTTTCGCTCCCATCTGACACACCTTATCTATTCAACTTCGATATCACTATCTTGGGTTGAGTCCGCGGCTAACACGCTCGATTATAGATAGATTTAACTCAGACCCTGCCAAGTGGTGGAACCTCTTCTATAAGAATAACACTGCTAACTTCTTCAAGAACCGCAAGTGGTTGCAGCATGAGTTTCCCATCCTTGCCAAGGTTACCGCAGAAGATGCCGGTCCTTCCACAATACTGGAAATCGGTGCTGGTGCCGGCAACACCGCATTTCCCATCTTAGCCAGCAACAAGAACCCCAAGCTGAAATTGCATGCTTGTGACTTCTCCAAGAAGGCCGTTGAAGTGATGCGTAGTCATGAGGAGTATAATACCGACTTCATGCAAGCCGACGTATGGGATGCCGCCAGTGAGGACCTTCCTCCTGGTCTTGAGGAAGGCAGCGTAGACGTCGTCTTTATGATCTTCATATTCTCGGCCCTGTCGCCAAAGCAGTGGGAGCAGGCCGTCCGGAACGTTTATCGGGTGCTCAAACCAGGCGGCGAGGTTTGCTTCCGCGACTACGGCAGAGGTGATCTAGCACAAGTCCGATTCAAGAAAGGACGATACCTGGAAGAGAACTTCTATATTAGGGGCGACGGCACCCGAGTCTATTTCTTCGAGAAGGACGAGCTCGAGCAAATATGGTCTGGGGCTTCCGTGGTTGATAAAGAAGGAGCAGAGGGTGAGGAGACTACGAACTCTAAGGAGGTAAAGCAGACTTTGTTTGATATAGAACGGCTTGGTGTCGACAGGCGGATGGTGGTAAATAGAGCGCGTCGGATCAAGATGTATCGCTGCTGGATGCAAGGCCACTTTCGGAAGAAATAGAGAATATCTTGCCAAATGCATAAATTCCCATTTATATGTGATCTCGCCTTTCGCTATCTATCTCCGTTATATGATGAGAAGATGACAATATTACAGTTCTTCTATGTGCTTTCACGGGACTACGCACCTAACACTTCAACAAGCCGCCGCCTCTCCTCAGAATCAAATCCTACGCTATCTAAATACCCATTGACACCGCCGTACTTCACATCTATATGCTCCACCATCCTTCCCACAAAGTCGGGAGACGTGTCCCCCCATTCGGCAGGCAACCCAATCTCCCGGATCTCCTCGAGTCGCGACTCCCGCTCGGACGAGAGACCCGCGCGCGAGAGCATGTAGTCGTGGTCTATCGCGGAGGCGGGGACCGACAAGATCATTAAACATAGGGCGACAATCAGGCCGGTCCGGTCTTTTCCTTGCGTGCAGTGCACTAGGAGGGGCGTGCTGGCGGGCGCGAGGATGGTGCGGAGGGTCTAGGAGGTGTGAGATCGTGTAGTAAATATATATATATATATATATAAAGAGAAGAGTAAAACTCACTTCGGCGATCTCGGCACCGGACTCGTCGACGGTGATGAGCCCGAGGCCGACGAGGCCCCGCGGAAGCAGGATCTCCCGGCTTATGAGGCTGATGGCCTGGGTGCGGTAGCCGAGGAGGAAGAGAAAGATCAGTTTACTAGGCCCGTGTCAACTACCCGATATACGTGTAAAGGGTTTACGCAGGGTTTGAGATTGGGAACCGCTGTTTCCCCTAACGGGACTTACAAATAATTCCACCACGAGAGCTGGCTCACGAGGAACTTCTCGAACCGCCGGCCCGTCACCTTGATCTGCTGGTACCGCAGGCCCGGGATCTGGACGGGTGTGGCGTTGGGTTGGGGTTCTGGTAGAGCCGGGGACTCGGTCTGTGAGGCTTGGCGCCTCTCTGCTTGCCTCAGGTGTTCGGTCCTGTTGGGACCGTTAGCCGGGCTCCCGTGTCGATCTGGGTTGCAGATAGACGGGGATGCGGGCATCGCTTACTTGGTCCGGAGATCCACGACCGTCTTGATGCCGAGCTCATCTCTGAGCCTCTCGCGGTCCGAGGGGGACGCATCGTCTATGAGATATGCGTTGGTTGGTTAGCTAGTCATTCATAAGACCCGATAAAGCAATTCGGTTTAGGAGTTATTGTTCTCACCTGGTCGCGCGGACCGGTATAGTACACCTTCTCGAACTAACCTAAGCCAATTGTTTAGTTCTTCTATCTAGCCAAGACCCCACGATGAGTCTTGTGCTTACTTTCGACCGAGATAGTCGTTCACCGTCTTTCCGACGTCTCGGAAGTTAAGGATGTTGTCGAAAGAGACAGACATCTTTCTTATAACCGATCTAAAAATGTGTTAAAAAAGAGGTTTCGAAATATATTTATTTACTTCAAGTAGTTACTGATATGTTATATTAGGAGCCCGAGGTTATCCCGCATTACTAACTATCGCAGATTACTTGGTTCGAATCCCCGGTCTCGCGGTTTGTAACCTCTTTAAGTTACTTCGATTGGTTTGCTAGATTTGCGGCTAACTCCTTAACTGGCTTATGTTTATATCCTTCCCCCTAAATACAACATTCAGGGGGTTGTAAACTTGACCTAACATTCATATTTTAAGAAACCTTTTTGATGTCTATCCAGATTGTACAGAAAAGATTGGTCATATTTATTAGCTTGGATAGTTGTTGCAAATGCTAGTAAAGGTTCCTCAATATGCATATTCAGTGACTATTATTTTTACTTTTATTAGATCACCTTACATTTAGTAGAGTTTGTATTAAGCTGCTGCTTAAGGAGAGGAATGTTATATGTGAAGATCTGCAATTTCAGGCCGTTGTCACATCAAGTCACATTAAGATAACGACATAGTGAAGTCCATCAAATTTGATTTTTTAGCTTGACCCCCCAAGTCATATGAAGAGATAATTTCCAATTTACCTAAACAGATACTTAGATGAACTCACATGTGCGCTTCTTTCAACTTAGTCCTATCATATTTTCGACCAAGATTAGTTCAAGAGCTCAAGAAATTAGCCTTGCGCTTCTGGAGCGTGTGGTAATACTGGAGTAAACCCGGCTCCGTAGTTGACTGCTCTTGGCCCTTGTAGTTGCCCATTCCTCGGCCATTGAAGTGTAATTTCCAAGCTATCGAAAAGTTAGGATATTTGGAATAGATAATACCATGTACATCATCAGGACAGGGTAAACTTACTACTAGCTTCGAAGCAAAGGTAGGACCAACTGTCGTTGAGGAACAATTTCTCGGAGCCCACCTGGATTGTCTTCACTTTGCCCATCTCGCCCGGTGCGGGACGCAGCTCCTTGAGATCGGCTGAGAGCTTCACCAGTCCGGTGATGAAGGCCTGTGCCACCTCCTTAGAAAGACATTCGTGCTGGCCGTAGCTGAAGGAAGTCACGGAATCCGTTTGGCGATGCGGGTCAAACTCATGAGCATTGGGTACCTCCGATGGGTTGCGCCCGGCCTCGCCCTTTGATCTAGTTAGCAACTTCGCTTTTCTTTGCAGATACAGGCAGATGGAAGGTAGTGCTAGTGTCTTGGAAACTTACGAGTAACATAATTACGAGATTGCCTGGCTCAACTGCCTTGCCGTCGAGGTTGTCCGACTGCGTCGCGACCCGCATGTTGCGCTGGGCGCTCGTGAGACGCTGAGCCTCAATCACGTAGGCTTTGAGCTCTGCGTCGTCATTCTTCTGCGCGAGTGTCTGGACTTCTTTCCAGATTTGCTCATTCTCCTTACGCAGGAAGAACTCCATGACTTCGTAGAACTAAGAACGAATTAGCACGACAGAATCTTTGCGGCATATCTAAGGTGCCATTTTGTCGCTAGTACTCACAGCAGTAACTGGGACGCCGATGCCACCGAAGGAAGTGAGCCACAAGGTGTCGACGACTTTTTCGGCCGAGCGACCTTGTGCTAGCAGCTCCTCGACGAGCTTGTAGCCGCAAGAGCGCAGCGAGTCTTTGTTGAGGTCACCCTTCCGGGTCAGCACGCCAGATAAATGTGAGCCGATGTTAAGTGGCCCACCACGGCTACGAGCAACCTCGTCAACGAGTTTGCGGGTCGAAGCAATGATGGCCTTAGCCCCCTCCTGTGCGCGACGACGACGGTTCCAGGACTGAGCCGGGTCGGTGTTATTGACACCCCAAGTGCGGATGTCCAGAAGTTGTCCGTACAGTTCAGCAGCCCCAAGCGTTCCACTTGGGTTCTCGTCGGTGCGCATGTCGAAATAGAGGAGGTCGGCGAGCAACTGTGCGTTCACTGGAATTGCGACGTCACGGATCAAGTCGATCTGGTCCAAACCCTCCTTAAGTGTGAACCTCTCCTTCTCGATCAGCTGATAACCAACGCGCTGCACGAACTCGCTGACTGCGGTGTGCAGGTTCGGGATCTTGCGTATCGCCTTCATCATGTTGTCGCGATCCTCGAAATTGCGAGGCTGATCTCCCGCCAGCATGTACCAGCCGAAATCTTTCTTGCCGGGGAACAAGGAGTTGAGGGGCTGAAGCCAGGGCACCACATATTTCTTGGGTTGGCTGAGCGCCTGCTTGATGGCCTTACTGGTATAAACTACAACAGGCTTGCTCGGGGGCTTCGAACCGGCGAGAGTGTACTGGTCGATAGTTCCAAACTCCGTGGCAATTTTCTCGTTTGCCTTCTTCGTGTAGAATGGCTGCATCACGGCCACCGAGTTAAAGGGGAACCAGCCTGGAACGCCGCGCTGGATGAGTTTATACATCATCGACCCGCCCAGTGTCTTGCTGTCGGACTGCACCTCGTTGTAGCCCCAGCTTGTCAGGTTCGAGACCGTGTAATCAAGAGTATTAAACCTATCTGATCGCACAAGCGTGACGGCGTCAGACAGCACAGCTCGACCAACCGAGTAGGTGGGGGAGATGCCGCAGCCTGCGTTACGGATTGGTTTAGCATCTTCGATCATAAGACCCGGGTAAAGTTCGACCTGAATTTAGTTAATAAAATTTCATCTATTACATGTTAAGAGATAGAGGAAACCAACCATGTCAGGGTCTGTATACAGCTTCTCAAGGATGTTGGCGATCTCTGGTTCCGCGTTGATGTCGGTGAACTTCTCGTATTTCTTAAGTCCAAAGAACTCCCGGAACTCGTTTAGAGACGCAACCTGCCATTTGCGGGCCTGGTTGATACCTAGAATCTCGACGGCCTTGAGTGCCTTCGGAATGGTGCGGGCACCGAAGACGCCGGCAGGGTCATCCATCCCCTCCTCGAGGATGCGTACGAGGTCTTCGTCCTTGAACGTACCGTCCGCCTGACGCTCTATGTCGCCAAACGTACGAACGCTAGGGTCCGCGGGGATTTTCCGCTCAAACTTGGCCAGGGCGACGCCGAAATCTGCCAAGCTGATATTTTCCAGGTCCATTGTTTTTCCTTCGGGAAAGAGTTTAAGGAAGAAGTCGTTCATCCAGCGCTCGTCTTTCTTGGAGATACATGAGTGGAACCTGT
This sequence comes from Annulohypoxylon bovei var. microspora, assembly GCA_022836615.1. Taxonomy (NCBI): domain Eukaryota; kingdom Fungi; phylum Ascomycota; class Sordariomycetes; order Xylariales; family Hypoxylaceae; genus Annulohypoxylon; species Annulohypoxylon bovei. The sequence goes on along the minus strand of MU405210.1, from coordinate 114,836 downwards.
ACAGCAAGTTGAACTCGGCGCTGACTTGGTTGCCAACACCGCGTGGCGCTCCTTCGCCATCGAATTGCTTGATGTCAACACGTGGGTCTAGGGTCCAATCACTCTTGGAGTGATGTGTATTTGTGATGGCGCGGAGGTAGTCGTGTAAGGATATGTTTACGTACATCCCGCCGACGATTAGACGAGCCGTGTTAAAGAGATCGTGGTCTTGCTTGGCAAAAGCCTTGGCCTTTTCCTCCTCCGTAGTATCCTTATCCTCTACATTGCACTCTAATGTGAACCGGCCATTCTCGTTGATCTGCAGCAAGACATCGCAGACGTAGTTGTGAAAGCGGCTGTAGAGGACTAGCATGACATTGACTCCGGCAGGCTGCCCGAGAAGCCGTTTCTCATGGAAGGTATCAGGCTTCAGCTTACCCCCCTTCATAGTACGAATCTCCAGTTGATCCTTGAGAGACGAGCCATATAGTGGTGCTAGGTCAAGGTATGACGACGTATCGGACTTGTTTGGGTCTGTACGGCTTGTACGGAAGATATCATGGATGATGATGGACGCATGATAGAAGAACATGGCTGAGATGCCAGCTGGGTTTTCTATGAAATGCTTATCGTCACGAGCCATCAGTAGGTCGAAGAGTAGACCTGGATCAGGTTTAACACCGTGGAGACGTTTGATGTTTCTGACCGACTTAGCGTAGGGAGCGCCAGCCCTCCCTAGGTTAGGTTGGATCGGATTGTTAAAACTTCCATCGGGCGTCCGGTAATGATGGAGACCATCGGGTGCGACTGGGACATGTTCGCGTAGGGTAACATCACTTTCCGGTGCCTTGAACTCGATCGCGTCGTAAGGCTTGGAGTTGGAGTTTTGTGACTCTTGGGAGTTGACAACCTCATACTTAACATCACCACCGAGATAGCTCAGTGGTGGATGCTGAAGGTTATCCCAAAGGGTGTCAATGAGCTTGTTGGTGAGCTGAGTCCTGATCTTTGAATCAGAAGGTAGGGATGTAAGGATGCCGATCAGGAGCTCGGTGTTACTGCTACTCGTTAGGGCTGCTTGATTTTAAATAGTATTTCCTGCTTACCCCTTTTTATCATCAAGAGGTCCCTTCGACACTAACTCCTTGAGAAGGCTAACGATCTGTGCAGGAGAAGCCTCTTTCCGAAGGCCATCGCAGTCTTTCAAGATATCGTTTGCCAGCTTCAGTGGATCAGCAAAGATATCACCAGAGTCCTTGTCATCATCTCCGTATGCCTCGCCGGCCTGAAATTTATCTTGAAAAGTTGACATGGTTGATCCCATAACTAGTCTTGTTCATATAATAGAGACGAGATGAAAGATGCAACCACATGAAAAATTGGCCAACTCTATATATGTCCAGCTCTACCCGACACTTCGACCTGGCTGAGTGCGGGGGTCGACTGACATTCATCTCTCATGACCTGCCTAGGTATCCAACAACACAACATGGTCCTCTTTTCTTTTCTTCTCCATCACCCGCAGAAGCGGCGTCGGTGGCTTCGCTGATAGGCGAAGAAATGTAGGTTTGGATGGTAGCATTTTCGACTCGCATATTGAAGAAACAGCCACCAGAACATTCGAGAGCTGAAACATGGCGGAAACTTCGACGACGGGCCAATAAATAAATCATATGGGGATCCACGGCGTCTACATTGACGTCGACGACTATCCCACACCGGTATGGGGAGTAGGAGAAGACTCCATCGGATAGGAGCAGGTGAAGATTAATTAATGCTGGCAGTATATGCTGGTTGCCGAAAACAGATAGGAGGGGGTAATTTATATTAGCTGATGGTGTTTACTCCAGATTCGACTCACACTGGATATACCTAGTTCTGCACAAACTCGCGTTACACAACATATATTGAAGCATATTCATATAATTTGAGCAAGTGTGGCTTGTCTTGTGGCGGCTGGGAAGGCCGCCGAGAAGCTGAAATCGACATTTCCGAAGGCGGATGAGGGCAATCACAGCGGCTCCATGCTTACCTAGCTACACACTGCAGTGGAAGTTAGATAAATTGAACAATGCGTCTGTGGCGGCCTGAATTACGAGAAAGGAAGCGATAGCTCACTATATTCTGGCTGGGTACCTATCACTTTGCTTTGCCATTGCATGGTGCCGAGAGTCGGTGTACAACGTGCTGATCTTGGGGTGATTAATGATCGTGTCTTACGTTCCCATCATCGCTTGCGAGTAATAAGCGAAGGAACCATTGGACAAAGCCGGTAGGCAACGTACTTGATATGAGTGTACCGATACTGAGGAGATTCCGAGTAAGGGTGGGCGGCGTTTGGTATTACGCAGTGCGGTTGATAAATGTAGTTGCCGAGCCTTTAGGGGCATTTCTTTACTTAACCACGGATGTCTTTGATTTCGGATGTCCAAAGTGTCTTTCCTCTGCTAAAGTGCATACCATATCTTTACCGCCAACATGCCTTCAGCCAGCACGAGTTTCGCCCATAATACCGAAGATGTCGACAACAACACTCCACAGATGGAGAATGGCACCACTGTCATTGAGAACTTATACGGGACCCGGGAACCTAAGAAGCTCATCCTCTGTTTCGACGGCACTGGAAATTCGTTCACCGGATCGAATGCCGATACCAATGTGGTCAAGATTTTAAGTGCTTTGGATCGTAATGATCCTCATCAGTTCCATTATTATCAAAGTAGGTCTCTTTTGTCCAGTAGGGTTGTTCTCCTCTTATAGATTGATTAGCTGGCATTGGTACGTACGACGCCAACGATACCTCGGTGAACAAGTCATGGTTTGGCGAGATGCGGAGTTCTATCTCGCAGGCCATTGACCAAGGAATTGGTACGACATTCGACGTGCATGTTATGGCCGGGTATCGATTTCTGATGCGTTACTATGACCCGGTAAGTTAATTCCTTGATACCATGACGCTTCTGCCGCTTACAGTACATGAAGGGAGACAAGATTTATATGTTTGGATTCAGGTGAGTATTTGGAGCCCCTTGCTCCTTTTCTTGTCCTGTTTCGAGACACCCTAGTCTTTAGTTAGACCACTTCACTGGTCACCATCTTCTCAGATAATAGCATAGACTAATTCCAGAACGTGATAGTCGTGGTGCCTTCACAGCGAAGTTCCTGGCGCGCATGATCAACACTGTGGGATTGCTCTGCAAAGGCAATGAAGAACTTGTGCTCTTCGCCTACAGGCTTTACCAGCGCTACCTAGCAGGCGAAACAGATAATTTCCAGAAGGGGACCACGACGGCTAGCACAACCGGAGGTGAGACGGAACCGTTATTGAACGATATAGTCATCGAGGAGGACGTTGACAACATGGACAACGGGCACCACCACAAACACCACAAACATAAGCATCAGATGGCGCGTGACGAAATCACGGCCTTTAGCAACACATTCTGTCGGAAGGAACGGACAGTCCACTGTGGAAAACTTGAAGAAACCAATATCAAAGTCTACTTCCTCGGAATCTGGGACTGCGTGAATTCGGTTGCAATCCTAGAGCGTAAGACGCCAGTACCAGTGCCAGTAAGGGGCACTGCACATTTCGTTCGGCACGCTGTCGCGGTTGACGAGCGCCGCGTTAAGTTTAAGGCCGCACTCCTCGCTCAGGACATCCGCATCTCGAACCACGACCACGAGGATATCAAGGAGGTCTGGTTCCCAGGCTGCCACGGTGATGTCGGTGGCGGCTGGCCGGCTGCCATTGACCATCCGCTCGACAACAGCGAGCATATGACGGTCTGGCAGCGCATCAAGAACTTCTGGACGACCCGAAAGGCGAAGGAGCCCAGCAAGGATGTTTCGACAGATCCTTTCCAGATGAGCGACATCCCACTAGCGTGGATGATACGAGAGCTTGAGCTCGTAGGCGCGATAGACCCTCCTGCAGCAGTCAAATGGAGCCAGGGCGTCAACGGCTTCAAGAAACGATTCAAAAAACAAAAGAACAAGGACCAGGCACTAAAGGGGTTCATGCACGATTCGCTGCGGTTCGGCTATGGTACGGGCTTTATCGGCGTGTTGCTTTGGAAGTTTATGGGTAAGCATATTTCGAAACAATTCACCCACGTACTTTTATATCATCCATCCTGCAGGTTCCGGCAATGCTGATTCGAATAGAATGGATACCGTTAATTACTCGCTGGGAGCTTGACCACGGGAGAAATGAGTGGCTTAATGTACGATTTCCACTTAATAAAGGCAACACTCGCGATATCCCGCACGACGTCGTCCTACACGAGTCGTTGCTCTGGCGCTTGCAAAACGACCCTACATACCATCCTAGGAATAATCACGGCGGGTCGCTACCACCATGCTTAAAGCATGATATCCAGGTCGAGCTTATCGACGACGTGCCGCAGAAATTGACAGACATAGATGCCGGAATCGATGCTTTCGAAAGTTCCAAAGGTCACGATCATCAATTCCTCCATCATAAAACATACAGGCTCCTGAACTCGGATGGTGCCGATTAAGCCCGCTCGGAACCGGCGAATGAAGCGAGGGATAGTAATGTAAAATGGAGGGATCGTGTCATCCCAAGCTGCCGGACAGCCGATTACCCAGACAGCCCAGATAGCATGCGATGCGGTGGTAGTAACATTGAATTTCCTAAAAAGTAATGGAATTTCTTAAAATAATGATTTATCGATAATCAAATGATTTAAAACTGGAGCAGGTAATCCATCTGTCCATTTAAATTATTCTTACCATATTTAGTTAAATAGGTATCACAAGGTATAGCGTTGTAGGACAATGACGTAATGACCAATCTTTCAAGGCTTCAGATGTAGAGATGATGAACACAATAATGAATCAACAATGGTTCAAGCAACACAACGAGTCTCGTATCACATACTTGGTACCTCCTAAGCATGTACATGTACCTAAGCATTGTGATATCCCTTTATATCCCTGCCTTGCATTATGTATGTTGTATGTAGTAGAGTATCGAGTATCTACCCTGCTTACCTTGGAAACCATATTCTCTCAATCCACTCAATTAGCTCTTAAAACGAACTATTACCTTCTTGCCTACGTCAAATACGGACTACTATCCTACATACTTATCTAGCTGTCTGGATATTTCCAATCTAGTATATCAGATCGCCGTCGTGCAATTGAGCTAGCGATGCCTAGGTGGTTTATAGAATCCTTTAGCCCATCATAACTACATCATTCCACCTGAACAGCTTAAATACCAAATCTATTTCTATCCCGTCTGCCCGTGTCTTCTTCACTGCTCACCCTGCTCACCTTAAACTCACCTCTACCTACCCACCTTGCCTTACCTGTATACCTTGCCCAATCAATTATTCGAAATCCCCAGATCTTGACTTTTCGTTACATTCCGCCTCCACACATTTATGCCGATCTTTTTAAAAGACAAGGGGTGTTAAATACGGCGCATACACGTACCGACCCAGCTGAACGCTCGCCGTTCCCAGCCACTTAACCACTTAACATGGACGCAGCCAATGACACAGAAACACAGAGAAGTTTGGAACGACAGCTACATGATGACGACACTAAACCGACAGGTAAGCTTCCTGTCGCAATTCGCAGAAGTTTTCATATTATTATCAATATTATATATTACCAAATAATTTATGGCTTAATCAACTTTTTATCCCCATTTCACAAGTTATCACCAAATTAACAGCTGATTTTCTTTATTAGTCCACTCCGGAAAGCTCATTTATGCCAAACCTCAAGACCTTCCGAGCTTTCCGTCTATTGGCCTCTTAGAAAAGGGATCCGCCGCAAGCGCAGCAGCTGCCTTAGGCTGGACCACCAATACGTCGCCAGAGCTGTGGAAGCCGAATAAGTCTGCCCCAGCCTCAGCTGCCGCCGTCATGGCTAAAGATTATAAACTGCCTCCTCCGTGGGAGCCTGTGCCGAGCCAACACGGCGCAAAGGCTGCTCTACTGGCGTCGCAGTCTGCCATGGGTCCAACTATATCTAGAAGACCTACCGTTTCCGATTCTGGTTTATCTGCCGCAAACATCGCTTTCAGGTCCGATACTAGCATACCTAGTACTTCGCACTCAGTCCGTCTTGAGCACCGGAGGTCACTACTTGCTGCAAGGGGTGCCATGGCAAATCGCCAGAGGGCTAAGTCGTCACCGGTCCCGAAGGAATCGTATCCGGACGAAGCAAATGCCGCAGCAAATGCCCTAAGCGCCGCCACACGGGCTCACAGACCAGTGCGATCCCCGACACTAAGCGAAGTAAGCGAGAACGCTGGCTCTGTCCCATATACAAATATGAACAGGCAGATGTTCACATCGCGACCGCCGGTAAAACCCGAAGTTGATGAGCAGAAGAGAGCAGATGTCCTTCATGCCTCAGCTCTCGCAATGGCCAAGAGAATGTTTACTCAGCAGCAGAAAATAATGGATGAGAAGAAGGCTCACGATAGCAGCACATCTCGAGAGCACGTTGATGCTCTTAGCAGTGTCAGTGACGACGCGCAGCCTGCACACCTCACTAGTCTACAAGATGCTGCTTACAAGCAAGCCCAAGCACGTCTTGCTAGGATGCATGATGAGCATTTTAAAGATAGGGAATTCCAAGAGTACTATGGAGCCAAACAACCCACACGACGTTTCTCGATTAGGGGTAAGCTTAGGAAGAGAGCTTCCAGCGACGGCGACGTCATTGAAGACCGCAGACGCTCGCATCATATTAGGCAGCAGATGTCTATGTTCTCAAACAAGCTTTCCGAAGTCGACGATAAGAAAAGACAGCACGATCAAGATGCATTGCTTGCCGCAGCTCAAAGGAACGTCCATGAGCGCTTAAAGGGAATAGATGAAAAAATAGCAGCTGAAACAGGAATGGTTCCTCCGTCTACCTTGACGCAATGGAAGATAAAGGCAAATGCCGCAGCTCAAGCAGAGAGTGAGCAACGCATCAGTCAAGGACACAAGAAAATCGACATCGGCGCGGGGAAATTCATGGAACAAGAAGATATCGATGCAATTGCTGCGGCCAGGGTTAAGCCTGTTCTAGATGAGATTAATGAGAAGGTTGATGAAGAGCACGCAAGACAAACAGAGCTGCGTCTCGAAATGGAGAAGAAGAAGGAAGAGGAAGAAATCGAGAAAGCTCGGCAGAAGGAAATACAAGAAATAAGTAAGAGGCTTAAGGGTTAGTCACTTTTCATATCGTCTTTTTATCACCCGCTAATGGATTATTAGAGCAAGATAAGCAAGAGCAGAAAGAGAGGAAGGCCGAAGAGAAACAAGAAGCTAAGGCTAGAAAAGAAGAGGATAAAGCAGCTAAAGCTGAGCAGAAACAGGAAGCCAGAGCTAAAAAGGAAGAAGACCGGGCTGCTAAATCAGAGCATAAGCGGTTAGCTAAGCTTGAGAAGCAAAAGTCTGCAACTGAACGGCATAGTGGAAGTCCGGAGGAGCCCGAAGCTGTAAGGGGTACGATTACCCTGAATACCGCAGGACAACCTGTCAACGTGCCTGCGCCGGAAGTAGACGACGTCGCTACTGAAGACTCCGAAGATGAAGCAGCTGACAGGGAGTCTAGCTCACCTACTGAAAGGCTGTCGAAGGGCGGTGTGAAGACCTGGCTGAAGAATCGGTTCTCTAGAGGGAGAAAACTATCAGACGAGGACAAGCCTAAAGAGAGGTCAACTGGGAGGGGTTTCATTGGTGGTGTGGCCTTGACTGGTATAGATCGCTCAGCCAGTACGGACAACCGTAGCGCCAGCGAACGTGCCGTCGCGATGGCTGGTAAAGAGCGAGAGCCACGTCAGAGACGATCTACGGCGTATTATTCCGCCGAGAATGAAGGGATGAGTAGCAGCTCGAGTGAAGACGAACATTTCCGCGACGAGGCGAGAGAGGTACCTAGAATTGCGTTGACGCCTCCTAGGCCTACTAAGGACTCTTCATCGAATGCGAGCCATAGTCCCAATAGGAATTCAAAGTTTATGGAGATGGTGTGAAGACAAGTGTTTTCTCAAGGGCACAGTATTTGGTTCCACTTACATTACGATAAACACCTCGGGTATAACTTGAGGTATTTTCAGAACTATCCTTAACAGCATTAGTTACGTTATCATTTCTATTTTCTAGAGGCGCCGAGGGCTATTGGTAAGGTGGACTTGGAAGAGAAATGACCGTAAGGAGGTATAGGTACGTTGGGTTTGGACCTGATTTTTATTAGGGTTGGTATCAATCTGGATCTTGGCCTGGCGTTCGTGCTGGCGGTGGCCTGAGACTTAAGGGGGGCCTTCGATCGATTGGATGTTCTAGCACAATACCCCCTCCGCTTCTCATTAGGTTGGAAATTTGATGTTGTTCAATTTGGGAATTGAAGATTGCTTCTCACTACTGCTATATCAGCCTCAACGGCCTAAATATAAACTGTTTTTACTAGCATTTGCTTAGTGGCCCTTTAAAAACGTGGAGTGAAGTGGCCTGACTAAATAAATTTAAGCTTATTAGATTTACGAAGCTTCTTCTAAGTGTAATACTACTATTTACAATTGTATACAAAATAAATTAGCTGATTTCGGAATCCATTGATTCCAAATACGGTAGCCAAACGCCGTGTCATAGTGCCGACCTTCCAACCGTCCCTTTATACTGGGGAAAGCATTATTCACTTTCCCATATTGGTATCATCGAAAACTCATGTATTGCATCCCTAGTCGTCGCCAAGTCATGCCCGCGGTATTCGTTCCCGACCCACGGGCCTTTCTAACCCAACATAACCTAAAAATCTCTCTGCTCCGCTCTCGTTTTTTGATGCGCACCATTGCCCTGATGACCTCGCTGACCATCCGTCAATGTCCGCTGGCTGTCCTGGGTGTCCCTCGCATCAGTATCAGGCAAGACGCTGGGGTGCGTCGCGTAGTAGGTCTCCTCCATCTGGCGCGCGCTATTGGTGGAGAGGCGGTTGTTGCGCGTGGCGACAGCCGGCCATAGGTCGATGCAGAAGGAGAACACATAGAAGGAGAAGACGAAGGCGATGACCCACTCGAGGATAGCAGCGCTGTCATATAGGCCCTTAAAGTTCGTTGCTACGAAGCCAATGGCGAGGATTAGCTCGACGATCACAAAGACGAGCTTGACCCAGAATGATATTCGGAGTACGCGGTGCTGGCGGTTCTCTGTAAAGGGAGGTTCTGTTAGCATTATGCCTAGGTGCCTACCTAGGTAGGTAGCTTAGTTGAAGACAAAGAACGGGGCTCACTTTTGCCAAGACGTTGATACTCCCAGCAGATGAATATGGCTGATATCAGATACCCTGCGATAAAGAGCAACAGGAAAATATCGTGCAGCCGAGGGTATCGAAGTGTGTCGAAGCCAGACAGAAATGTCAGGCCAATGGTCCCAATGAAGGCAAAGAAGATGGTCAGCCCACTCAGGATCTTCTCGCCAGTGGAGGTGTTGGGCACCAGTCGACCTTTGTGGCGTAACAAGCGGTCGGACCCAAAAGACAGGTCAAGAAATATTGTGGTTATGATGCAACCGACAATAAATAAAGGTTTGAGGTTTGATGCGCCGACGTCTGATATGTATGCGATCGTCTGGTCGTCTCCCATAGACGCGTATTTTACTCGGTGGGTGTCTATGATCCAATGTAGTAGAAGACCCAGCAGTGTCGACAGCCACATAAGGCCGGATATGATGGGAAAAACCTTTGCGACAATATTAGTTAACTACTAAAATACGGATGCGACTCCAATTGAGTGGTAGTTGATGCTATTTACTTACCCAATACGATATGTACCGCATGATTGAATTTTGTTTTTGCTATGAAAGTGAAATTCTATATTTTCAAGTCTAAGTGATAAAAAAAAATAGGAAATGGTTTCGTTTGAATAAAGTGGAATTTATTATAAGAATGACGACGACTGGGAGAAACTATTAAAGAATCACGAAGAATCACAAATTGCAAATTGTGAATTGCGGTGACAACAAGTAGTTAGGCTACGCGTATAAGTATGGAAATAAATGGGAAAGAAAAGATCACGTTATAGATCGTGATGATGAATATGAATGAGGCCCAGCTAAAACAAGCCTCAAAAGAGGATATCAACTTAATATGACTTCATTTTTACGGGCCAAGAATATTCGGGCACCAGGACACTATTAATTCACCGGGACCTACGGACTGGCGGACTGGGAAGACTTAGCAGACTAAATTGACTAAATTGACCAAATTTGAAATTGGACTCGTCATCGGTGTGAGAGGCTGTGCTTTACCTGCATCCAATACAATGTTGATAAATTCGTATGAATTCGTACATTCGTACACATACCGCCTATTTTCGAATATTTGCAAAGACGGCGGGCCCACTTTAACATAACGCTTTACCTATTGTAGCTAGCGTAAGGTGAGGCTCTATTGGTTCCAATATCAAAAGACATCCGATAAGAAATGATAAGAATATTAGTAAGAAATGAGTAAGAAACTGATAACTTATCTTTAAGCAGCTATTGGCTGCTGATTTTTAGCGTAACTTGGCATGATTGGAAAATTTTTACAATAAAAAGAGTGGGGACATTTCAATCAGGTGTTGTTGAATGAACCCCAGGATTTACTAACTTAATAAAGCTAGAGCCATTTTAAAATGGGTCCGCCGTCTTTGCAAATATTCGAAAATAGGCGGTACTTAGACATTCGTTTACTCGACTCGGAGAATGGAAACGAAGAAGCCCGACTTTGCGATGCTACCTAGGTGCCAGGTAGGTAGGTATGTTTGTGCGATTCCTAACATTTGCTTATTACTACCGTTTGCGACCCGAATCAAGAAATAGATGACGTCAACGTAGAGAATAGCTACCGTACATTGATGTATTATGTATGGAATGAAGCCACTTGCATCAGATGTCTTATTAAAAAGGCAGGCTGGCAGGGGGCGAGGTAGGATACGTACCTGAATTTTGGCTCTTAAGGTAATAATCACATGACAACCGGAAATATCCGTACCTGCCGTATGTACGTACGTACTGTAAATTGTGGAGATGATTACATACACATGTGCACTTGACAGGGGTAAGCTTAGCCCTGCAAGGATACTGTGGAGACTTAAGTTTCCCACCAATCAAAATAAATTAGTCCTTTGTGAGTGGAATTCATTGCAACAGCCTTGCTGTTTATCCTTTCAGCCTTCTACAACTACTGCCCCTCGAGTTCGTCTCTTGAGGCTTCGGACGACAACCATAACAATGGCTGTGTCTCCTCTTGTTATGCATCCTACGGATGCTCTGCAAAACCCGAGATCCGCATCATCACCGTTTAAGAACACGACTTCGGCACAAGCTTCGTCCAATGGGACACCTGTACCTGCGTCGGTCGCGCCTAATCCATCCGCAGCAATTCTGTCAACCTCTCTAGATATCGCAGAGCAGTTGAACGAGGAAGAGAAGCGCAAATATGTGAAAGGTCTGTCTCCCATCAAAAAATCAATTAATTAAAATTCGACGACAATTCGCTAACATAAGATCTTTCCAAAGGCAAAAAACTCGGTGAAGGTACCTACGCTAATGTCTACCTGGGCTTCCTGAAGAGCGACCCATCACAATATGTCGCCATCAAGAAGATCAAGATTCAGAAGGAATACACAGAAGGAATGGCCCCCGACGCCGTCCGCGAAATCAAGCATCTGCAAGAGCTCTCTCATCCAAACATTATAACCTTACATTCCGTCTTCTCTTCCAAGGACCAGAACCTGAATCTCGTCTTGGAGTACCTTCCCCTGGGGGACTTGGAAATGCTTATACGCGACACGGATCGCGTTAGATACGGCGCTGCTGATATTAAAGCCTGGATGGGTATGCTTACGAGGGCTGTGTGGTTCTGCCACGAGAACTTCGTGCTGCATCGAGATATCAAACCCAACAACTTGCTTATTGCCGGCGACGGCGAGGTCAAATTGGCCGATTTCGGTCTGGCTAGAAGTTTCTCGGATCCGTACAAGATCATGACATCGAACGTCATTACACGATGGTATAGACCACCCGAGTTGTTGTTCGGGGCGAAGCATTACTCAGGCGCAGTCGACATCTGGTCCGTCGGTTTAGTGTTTGCCGAGTTAATCATCCGAATGCCGTACATCGCCGGAAACACAGAGATGCACCAGATCAGCCTCATTTGCCAAGCCGTTGGTACACCCACCGAAGAGAACTGGCCCGGGGTTAGTAGTTTACCCGAGTATACTAGGGAAGGCGAGGTTCACCCAGTACGAGGAAGGGATCACTATATGGGCATGTTCGGCACGGTCGGCTCCGAGGGCGTCGATCTCCTAATGAAGACCCTGATCCTAGACCCGAAGAAGCGCATTACGGCCTTGGAGATGCTGAAGCACGAGTGGTGGAACAAGGACCCTAAGCCTATGCGCAAGCAAGACCTACCCAAAAAGAAATCCGGTGCTCAGGACAAGGTCGGCGCAGACCTAAAGAGAAGGCCTGGCGTAGTGGACGAGGATAAGGGGGCCAAGGTCGCTCGAAAGCTCGATTTTGGCGCGGCGAAATAGGATCTAACGCGTCTAAATTCTACTATAAAGTAGCCTATTTAGATAGGAGTCTAAAGGAATGGCATAACTAAGGCGTACGGGTTTTAAGGTATCGGGTGTTCGGCGTTAATCGGTAAATGGAAATGAAATATCATGGGGAGATGAATTCGATTTCCGACATAGTTCAAGAGTTGATCATGATCAATATAGTCGATGTTTGCAGAACCTGCGGTTGTGTTTATGGTACATAAAGTACAGTAGCCCGTATCTAGGTGGGCTACATGCGTAGATTGCCTGAAGCTAGGCTGTAGTTATATTGTTCATCTACAACTCGCCCCGCTCCCTCATCTCACGACGCTCAGCAATGCGCTTCTTAAAGCGGACCTCGGTCCTCCTCCTCTCACCACCGTCGACCTTGCGGCCCCGCCGGTCCTCCCACATGCCCTCCGTAATCTTGATCTTCGCCCCCTCGCCGCCCTGAACCGGTAGCGCGTAGGGGCCCACGATCGTCTTCGCCCCCTTGACCGTGTACCCGCGGACCCGCGACATCTCGTCCAACCCGCATTCTTTCAGGGGCCGCCCCGCCGGCACGTTGACGACGAACTTGCGCGGCCTCGCCGCGCTCGCCTTGTCCACCGGCGGCGGCTCCAGCACCTTGAGCTCGGCCTGGCCGTCCACCACGTGCTGCAGGTCGCCGCCCACCCCGTACTGCCCGTTCCGGAACCGCTGCCGCCACTGCAGCAGGTAGCGCCGCGTGCGCGGCGGCTCCACGCCCAGCTCGCGCAGCTGGTCCGAGGTCAGGCTGAACAGCGCCTCCCAGGTCGGAAATTTCGAGATGTGCGTGCTCAGCCCCCGGCCGATCACCGTCAGGAAGGTGGACACGTCCGGGATGAAGGGCGTGGGGGACGGGATTGTCTGCGGCCGGGTGGTGGTGGAGGAGGAGAGCCGGGTCTGTTGCAACGCTGCTTGCGTGGGCGAGAGCCGGGTTAGGGTGGTTAGGGCGGTACGCAGCTGTTGCGGGCGGAGGAAGGGCTGTATAGTTGGTGAGCGACTGGTGGGTAGGTATAGAGATTTTGAGGAGTGTGGGCTTACCTTTATGCGCACCATTTTGACTGTAATCCCCCAATCCCCTCTATTATTTGATGTAGAACTCAGTCCTTAAGAAGAGTACATGAACAATGATCTGCTGGCAGGAGACGAGCGAACGTAAAATGGCTTCACGGTCGTCACTTGCGCAATTGTAGCTTGAGCTTCAAAAATTCAATGGAGATGTCGGTCGAGGAAATTTGTATCCTCCGATAGGTCCGTGCACATATGTTCCCAGGTACATCTCCACATTCAGCCCTGGAGGGCCAGTTAAAATGGGAGCCGACAGGGTTCAAATGGTGGGGTGATAGACTAACTACTCCTGGTTTAATTACTGTGCGTCCTGCACGCGATTATGAGTCAAATTAGTGGGGCACAGCTCTTATCGGGATCTGACATCGCTGATTAAAGCTGTCTTGCCCCTCGAGGAAGCGACCTGTTGGTACTTTCGTTTCCCTACCTTCTATTATACCCACTCCCATAACTTACTCTCCTTCGTGTTCAACTCTTTCTTTCGCGTCGCAATTTGTGTTACGTCGCATTTCAATAACTTCTAAGCTTGCACCGACAAGTGTTTTCCACGCATTCGTGCATTGTTCTAACACATTCAAATCACTGTTTCAAGATCCAAGTCGGCGCCGCTTCACGGCGCGCGATCTTGCTTCACGATGAGTGATTCAAGTGACGAAGTGCCGGCTTCCAATCGAGCCAACCGCTCAAAGGGAAAATTACAAGTACAGCGCGTCCGAGTTAAGGGTATGGTGCAATTTAATTCGTGCTCTTGGTAACACTACTAAACTTTTTCAGATCCCTTCCCTGCCGATTTCCTCGGTTTCCTGCATGCGATTCCGTCCGACACCCCCACCGATGATGCGGCTGAGCCTCCCCAAAAGCGCGCCCGAGTCGAACGCCCCGAAGCAATTCCTATCGCCAAGGAGGATTTTGCTATTAAGCGATCCGTCCAATCCTCCATATCAATCTCAGAGCCTATTTCACGAATCAATGCTCATCACTATATCAAGTTGAACCATAACGAGCAAAAACGCATCCTTACTATCTCTTCGGTTCCCCGATGTCCCTTTGGCACTTTCAAATCGGAAATAGGATTAGGATTCTCGAAATTCTCTGAGAAAGTATCGACGATCCTGCAGATAATTGCCCGAAGCAGAGATGACGAAAGCCAAGATGGGGCACTCTGGGTAAGCGTCTCGGTCGAGTTGGAGCGACAGAACAAGAAAGATGAATTGCGATTCTTTCTTGTGTTGAATTGGAATTCATCAACGTACATCCTGCGCTCCCAGCGCGCTTTTAGTCAGATAGTCCTCAACACATTCTTCAAAAGTCTAGTTCAGGGACAAAGCTCAAGTGAGAAGCTATCGCCTCGAGCATTCTATGATGCCGCATTTGCCTCTGAAGAGGGTCGCTTGGACTCATTGTCCCTCAAGCCCCCCAGATTGATGTCAACATTGTTTCCCTTTCAACGTAGGGCCTTACAGTGGCTTCTGAACAGAGAAGGCGTCGAGTGGAAGGATGAATGTGCAAACGGAGAACCAGGCCTAGAGCCAGTCTCTTCGTCGCCATCTTCGGTCCTCCCGTTATCTTTCAAGGCAGTGGAGGATGCAAACGGACAATTAGTCTACATCAGCGATCTATATCACGTTGTGAATAGGGATATTACCCCCTTTCGTAAGAGCGAGGCTGCTTTAAGGGGCGGAATCCTTGCCGAAGAAATGGGCCTAGGGAAAACTGTCGAGATTATTGCCCTCATCTGCACGCATACTCGGAGGACTTCCCCAGCCTCGGTCAATGAACCAGCCCAGAATGGCCATGTCAGTGGTGCAACTTTAATCGTCACTCCCTTCACTTTGAGAAACCAGTGGATTGCGGAGTTCGAAAGACATGCGCCACACTTACGGGTAATGGTTTATGAGGGTCTGAAAGGATCTGATGAGCAGATAGTTTCCGACCTAGCAGAACACGACGTTGTTATTACGACCTATAATGTTCTCCAGGCTGAGATTTACTACGCCGAAGAGGCTCCTACTCGTTCTTTGCGACATGAGAGAAGATACGAGCGTGCCAAGTCACCCCTCATCCAAGTCTCTTGGTGGAGGGTATGCCTAGACGAGGCTCAACAGGTCGAGAGCGGTGTTAGCAACGCCGCAAAGGTTGCGAGATTGATACCTCGCGTCAACGCTTGGGGCATAACTGGAACCCCAGTTAAAGAGAACATCAAGGACTTATGGGGCTTGCTGGTTTTCCTTCACTGTGAACCTTTCGCATCGTCTACACCCATATGGGAAGGATTGATTACTTCACATAAAGACTTGTTCGAGCCTCTCTTCAATCGCATTTCTCTAAGGCATACGAAGAGTACCGTTCGCGTCGAGTTGGCACTGCCGCGCCAAAACCGATATGTCATAACAATCCCCTTTACTGCAGTTGAAGAACAGCACTATCGAGAACAGTTCAAAAGGCAAGCAAACCTCATTGGGGTTGACGAGAATGGGACGCCTTTGAGAGAGAGCTGGGATCCCGAAAATCCGCACACGATAAATACGATGAGACGTGCTCTTGCTTTGATGCGGCAGTCAACCTTACACCCCTCACTTGGAGGATTCGGGCGTCTTTATCGCAAAGGGGCAAGTCTGAAGAAAGCCCTACAGACAGTTGACGAGGTGTTAGATGCTATGATTGAGAAATCCGAACTTGAGATGAAAGCAGACAAACGGACGTTCTTACTCGCAAAGATAGAAAGGGGCCAGATCCTTGAGGCCAAGTATCGGTTAAAAGAAGCCATCAAAGTTTGGCGAGAGGCTTTGGACGAAGTTAAGGTCTTCGAAGAAGAAGCAAGAAAAGAACTGAAAGAAGAGATGGAGAAGGCAAAGCAGGCGGATGCCGATGACACTACGAGCAATCAAAACGTCGAAGATATGAATGATGACAATGCACCAGAACGAGTCGGCGATTGCCGGCGTAGACTTCGAACAGTGCTCGATATCCACCATCGCATCCATTTCTTTATTGCCAGCGGCCATTACCAGTTAAAGATTGACGAAGATATTGTTGTCCCCAATTCGCAAGAATTTCAAGTATTAGAAGCCAAGGAAGTCTCTGGCTACGAAGCAGCAAAGAAAATTCGACAGGAGATCTTGCAGGAGCCTCGCGCCAAAGTCATGGCTTCAATAGCCAAGATTCGAGATAAGACAAATTCACAGTCATTTGTCGTGATTCCCGAAATCAGATTTCCTACTCACCATGGTCTGGAAAGCCAAAGATTCCTAGAAAATTTCCAGATGCTCGCCGGGGCACTTAACAAACAAGCGGGCGTGGTTGACGAATGGCGGGAAGCCATCATCCAGATGTTAATTCGGCCGCTTGTAGACGAGGAAGATGAATCTGAGATAACAGGCGAGGAGTATGAAGACTCTACAAAGCTTCAGGACCAGCTGATGGTGTACACGTTGGCTTTAAGAGCCGTCATCGCGGATCGACAAGACGCTATCTCCGGTCTACAGAATGAGCGTATCAAATACGACACTCGTTTCGCCCAGAGACAAGCCGCCAACAAACAAGGCCATGCTCCTGAGAAAGTTCTCGAGTTGCTCTCGCGGCGTCAAGAACTGAAACCGAACCCTGAATGGGGCTCGTTCCGAGGTATCATTACAAATCTTCGGGAGTTGGCGACGAAACTCCGTCACGATGCCGACAGCGGGAAGAACCGTGCAAGGATCGAACTAGAGATTGTAGAAACTCAGCTTCGGCTGATACAAGAACATAGCACTGATCAGAACAAGTCCGTGATGGCATTGGAGTCAGAATTGAATTCCTTTGTCACCGCGATGAATGTTCGTGTGGAATATTACAGACAGCTCCAGGGGGTCTCTGATACAGTTTCTCCGTTCAATATGGACAAAGTCATTGACCTCGACACGGAATTAGTGACGGCGTTCAAGAGTGAGCGTACTGCACAGACGAAACTTGTCGAGGCGCTGCCTAAGCACAGATATCGTAAGCTTTTTTCCCATTAAAAGATTCATTTAGACCACACTAACTTGTCTCGCAGTCCTTCATCTCAAAGAAGTTGGCCAGACAGAAGAGGAAGTCTGCGTCATCTGCCAATGCCCCTTTACTCTAGGAGTCCTGACCGTCTGCGGTCATCAATTCTGCAAGGGGTGCATTCTGGCTTGGTTCAATACTAAACTCAGTTGCCCCGTCTGTAAAAAGTATCTCGCTAAAGGAATGCTTCACGACATCACTTTGAAGAAACCAGAGTTAAAGGTTCACCAAGAGCACGCAGAGAATTCGCGCTCACGTTCGCGTTCGCGTTCGCGTGGACCAGGCGACGCTAGTTCGCCTTCTAAATCAAGAAAGTCTGGCATCTATTCCGAATTTGGCAGCGAGAAGCTTGAGGCCATCAGGAGCATCGATCTCCAAGGCCCCTCACATGCCACGAAGATCAACACGCTTGCGAAGCATATAATGTGGCTGCGTGTGGAAGATCCAGGCGCTAAGTCTGTGATCTTCTCGCAATTTCCAGCTTTCCTCGATATCCTAGCCAGTGCCTTTACTGGGTACAACATTGGGTTTACATCGTTTAAGATGAAGAATGGCATCAAGAAGTTCAAGGAAGATCCCGCCATCGAATGCTTCTTCATGGATGCTAGGGCGCACGCTAGCGGTTTGAACCTCATCAACGCAAGCCACGTGTTCCTCTGCGAACCTCTTCTCAACACGGCATTGGAGCTGCAGGCTATCGCCCGAGTAGATCGTATCGGTCAGGAGCACGAGACGACCGTCTGGCTATACCTAATCGACGGCACGTTAGAGGAATCGATATACGATCTATCCGTCCAGCGCCGGCTAAGACACCTAGGAAGCAGCGACGCGAAGGGCAAGTCCAAAGAGGTTGAGACAGAAGTATCGGACGCCAACCTCGAAGCAGCGAACTCGCGCGAGCTCGAGCAAGTGACACTTTCGAAGCTCATGAATAGAGACCAGAGCCTCGGGGAGGTCGTCGACAACAACGACCTCTGGCAGTGCTTGTTCGGCCACCTAGCCAAGACCAAAGAGGCGCGGGCGGACGCGGAGGACGCGCGGAGGAACAACCCCGCCGTGATGGGGTTCCTCGCGGGCGAGGCGGCGGAGACAAGGCGCGCGGAGACGGAAGCGGCGGCGGAAGCAGCGGCGGAAGCAGCGGCGAAAGCAGCAGCGGAAGCAGCAGCGGAAGCGGAAGCGGCGCAGTAGGTAAATCTCGATTTTGCGGATCGGCTTCATACGATTTCACGATCGCTCAGAGATTTGGAGATATGTGCATGTACAATACGCTCCTAGGCATCGGGCGGGCCCCTCACGTGTTACGTTCTGGTACGATTTGGAAGAGGCTGCGCATGGCAAGGTGTTACGGAGTTGTTACGGGAGATACCATCGCATTTTGCTAGTTTTGCTAGGTTAGGCATAACAGATTTGACCCCGACGCGCTTTCCGGGAGATAACATTACGTTTCTTTTTTAAGACAAGTGATTGTTAGTTACTTGTGGATGTGCTTGCTCTATCTTGAGTAGGTAGATACACACATAAGGTATGTAGTGGGATTCATTTGCATAGTTTGCCGCGACCCGGACAAGATAAGCGTTAGTACGGCTTGGTATAAGGTGCGAGGTGCGTACGGGTATATCCCGTAGATGCCGGGCGAGTAGCGTGCGATCCATCCGTCTTGGTATGCTCATGGCAGGTGTGGGTGACTTCGTGTGTTAATATTGGCATCCTATCCGCTCAGCTACACACATTTACCTAGGTACGCTACCGTGTCGGAGTTTCGAAAAGGGTGGCCACCCCCCTATTCTGTCTATATGGCAAAATACGTTTTCTCGGAATGTTGATGATGCTACCGGTACACGGAGTTACCCGTGGGTTACTAACCAAGCTTCCGGATGTCGTACCCCGGGAAGGCTATGGTTCAGCACCTACGTGCTGTATGCAGGTTGGTGTACGATGGAATCGCTAGCCCCTTTCTCTCGTGGTTTTTCACCTTCCTAGCTTGGTTGCTTGACATGGCACCTCTAGCAATTCTACCTTATCTGGACCCATTGCGCGCTTTAAGATGATGTACCGAGGTAAGCTCAGCTTGCTGTTGCCGTACATGGTTGCAAGAAGTCATTGATCTGCGCTGCGAAGCGTTCCTACGAGGGATTGGGGATACACGCGTACATATGTGTTGCATATCTGGGTCGTCATCTGATAATGTGTGTGAGACATGAATATGCATACCTAGTGGTATGCAAAGAGCAGGGGAATGGTCCTTCGAAGTCTCCAAGTCTGAGATACGGGCGTTGATGGTGCTGTGGTTGTGTCGTATCGAATTATCGTGTGGTGTAATGATTGATATGAGCCAAGATGCCGAGAAAGACGTGATTAAAGACAGAGTCACACCGAGGTAGTCTCGCAGTTCCGTGCTGGGCACTTTTGGTATTATGTTATGTAATGTAACCAATATACCAAACGCAGGTTAGGGTGTCGTACATATGTAAGCTGATGATGTATGCGTATAGATAGTGCGTAAACATAGCGTATATGTATGTGTGTATGTCGATCGCCGTTGTTTCAGCTGGGTCGACTAAGGTCAGCTATCCCCATTAATCTATACAGAATCCTTCTAGATGGAATAATGTGTTACCAACAGCAGCCTATAAGAGTTCCGCAATGCTTAATCTCGCACGTGGGATTCGGTTCTTTTCTGGGGTCTTTTTCTAGAAGCCTACCTCAACGGTCCAAGGGAACCTTTTTCTCCATTCCTTCGTAGATATGTATGTTACCCACTCTTCCTTTTATCTATACGTATATCCACGTATGTATGTATCGTCTGATAGATGTCTTTACCTAGGTATGTTACGCGTTCTACCTTTTCTCCTTCTCCCCGAAGCTCACGTTGCCCAACCGCTTGACCGAGGGTGGAGCCCCTTTTCGGGCAGATGGTTAGATCGCATAGGTCGACTACCTAGTTTCAGGTCTCGGAGTCGCGTGTTTCCCCTGCGTCATGTCATTGTAGGTAGGGCTGACTAGCTGAGTCGATCGTCCAACCCTACCGGATAAGTCTATTACGACCACATCCATCCCTTACATAGTAATTCCAAGTCTCGGCTCGGCTATACCTGTCGTATCTGCGATACGTCGTACTGATGAGGCTCATCCTGTCGTGAGCAAGTTTACGTGCGCAGAGGGACGAGGCGTATCCTAGCTTCTTCTTCGCCGACTGACTCTTATATACACCACGAGTTTCAATTCGGCACATCCGTCGCCCAGATCCGTGGCTCGGGGTTTGCTTGTCTCACATGTATTCCCTTGCTTCCGCAGAAGAACTAGGGAATAGGCTTATATGATTCATAAACTACCTAGTAGTTGAAGTAGGTATATATTCTGCCTAGAGTGACTAATAATTGTACATTAGTGTTGAAATGGGTATTTTTGGTAAACGTAAGATCAATCGTACGTGGTACATGCTTGCTGTATGATGAAATCAAAAAAAAGAAAATTTTATGCTGTGACGCCGTCTAATATCCCATCGTTACATATCGTTACCGGTCGTATCTTGACCAACCGGAAGCCAGCAAGACCATCAGCCTCCTGATTTTTACATTGAGGAACCCTGGCAGTCAGACCCAAGTCCTAAAAACGGAAATTAAAAACGTCCAGGAAATGGTTTATGCGCCTTCTCAGGCTCTTCTGCTTTTCCCCCCACGCTCCCCTTTCCCGCGTCTTTCCTTTAGCCCCTAGGTTTGTTGATATGAGCTATGTCCACTATTTGGATCAATGTCGTAGTAGTAGGGCGATATATCTTGATAGGAGAAGTCATCTCCCCTGCTGCTATTCGTACTTTCGCCATAACTGGCTGTCTGGTATTGTTGATAGGAACCAGATGTCGTGCAATACTGCGGTGTTTCGGGTTGCGCATTGTCGCCTCCGCTTCCGCCACTACGCCTACTCTCAGTCTCGTAGCCCATAGCCAGTACATGCTTCATGCTCATGCTCCCCCAAGGCAGACCAGAGAGATTTATTCCGTCGTCTGCCGCGATCTCGTCCGACGAAGGGAGCTGATAACTGCTGTGTGCGTTTCTGAGATTGTGAGATTCTCGCTCAGCTTTCTCCTTTTGCTCTTTGGCCTTCTCTCCTATTCCTGGAGCGTTAGCCATATCTCGCTGGAAATTACGTAGCGTCACATACGAAACTTGCGCTGAGCAAGTCGGTTTTGGACGCGCCTCCTCTCCTCAGGTTCCGTGATATTAGCCCAGTCGTCCTTTTGTGGCCTCGATCTAGATTTTGGTTGCTTCTTCGGACTGAGTTCAGGTCTTGTAGAAGATCGCGAAGCCATCTTCTTGTTGTAATGCTTCTGCTGAAGCCTAATTTCGTGGTAAGCCGTTTTTTTTCGGATTTAAGAAAATGGAAGATGAGTTATATCGCCGCCAGTCCTATGTATGGGTTTATTTTATTTTTTACCTTCGATTAGTAATAGTTGATATTAAAAGTAGCACTCAAGTTTCGAGATATTTGGTCAGGAAGGTGGTGTAAAAAAAACCTCGCAACTAGCGCATCAACCTGTCATATATATCCTCTCAAATATAAGTTAAAGAGATATATGGTATAACTAATAAGCTAGGGAAGTCCTAGATGGGCTATATCCATGTTTGGGGGCCGTTTTGTTTGACGAGCGTTGATGTAACTTTGAAACCACATATAAGGCTGATGACAAGGGTATACTGTCTGCATTAGGTGACCGTGGAATATTCTTTGGTACCTTTGGCGAAGCTGGGGTTACAACTTGCGACCAACAAGGCCTACAGGGTTAAGCAATACCCGCTTAAGTCTCGAGACGGGATGACATAGTTACTACTCGTATACGATAGGGAAGCGTGGATAATTAGCATGCAAAAACGGTGAGGTAACAATGGAACAACCTAGACTCAAGCCACGATTGCAACCCGATGGTAACGCAGCAATTAGTAGCTGCGGCTAGACAATACTCTACTGCAGTGCATACCCCGATCCTGCGGTAAGAGAAAGGGGGGAAGAGATCAGATGAGATTAAAGTGCTAAGCGGTGATTATACCGAATAGGCGGAGTCATCCAAGGTCAATCCGATGAGAAGGCCACTGTTCATCATCCGCCACGATGTGAAATTGCTACGTTTCTTGCGTCTCGACCAAACAATGCCCGAATCCCCACACCTCGGAATCTTAAGCCACACTGGCCTGTTCCAGTCAAGGGCGAGGAGCCGTTGAAGCTAGAGATATGATCGTCAGGGCAAAGCCACGGGTAAAAGTCGATCCCATTAGAACCCATGGGGAAGAAGGGTAGAACGCGAAATACGATCTCAGTCTAGTCTACAAAAGGAAACGACATGTCATGGGGCTAGATGCTCTTGGCACTTATCGAGATATTCGCACAGATCGTAGGGCGTAAGGCACGCATATTTAGTGTGCAGCGGGTGGCTTTGATATGCCGCCTTTGATCCACTGTTTGAATAGGGCGAATTTTAGCGATCATCGACTGATGGTATGCAGTCGTTCGTTCGTAGTGAGCGAAATACTAGTAATCCTGTATACTGTATAATGGAATACGAAAGTGCTTGAGAAGATGATGGTGTAGTCCTCTATCTTTCTGCTTTAGGAGCTGTTGCTGCTTGAGAAGAGGCATCTGAACAATAGATTTCATAGCGAATAGGAACTGGTAGTAGGCGAAGTCGCATGCTGGGCATATCAGAGAGCCAGGACCCATCAATGGAGCCCATGTCGATCCTAGAATAGGGGGTCTCAATATGTCGCTTACCAGCTTTTTCTCATAACGTCAATGATATACCCATACCTCCAATATTCGGGTATCTTATATTACTGGTCCTTGTTATGTCTACCTGTAACAGAATACGCAGTAATCTTCATGGTCTCGCGACCCTTGTTGCTGCGTGATCAGGGTTGAAGAGAATAGCTCCCGACACAGCTACCGAAGGCTTATGCTATCTTTCAAGCCATGTCTCGGCGTCTACCGACTGGTAACGGAGATTGACGAGACGGTCGTGTTTGTTAGACGCCCTTGGGTGAAAATGGTTGAATTTGACGTTTTGGCGAGTGATCCCTCGTGCGGCTGAAATCGATAGACAAATTATTTCACCTTCTTGACCTTGCCCAGAAACTAAACAAGTGCCATATACACAACTAGGAAATGATCGCCCTTAACCTCGCAAAGGTACCTGGCAGGGCAGGGACCCTACTGCATACCCGTTCGAGTTCAGATTGATATGGTTTTAAGGTGAGTGGGGAGAATCCTACGAAGACATGGGTGTCTACTATGCTTAATTGTCAAGCATATCTGTGATAGCCGAAGAAGGGTGTGTTGAGGCGTTCATGGTAAATAGATGACTACACCATCCACGGCCACGAGACTCGCTAGAATGTGTGTGGTCACACTGCATGCTGCGGGATGAAGGGCTGAACAATTTTAAACATGCCAGCCCTAAAATCATTAAACGCCAGGCTCCTGCTGCTCAGCTGTTGTAACTTCGCAATGTAGCAAAATCATGCTTCAGTCGATAGTCGATAGTTCCGTACGGTTATGCAATCCATAGAAAGCGACACCGAGGAAAAGGGGCAGAATTGCTAACTCCCGCGCTTATGGCGTGAATAGGGTGACTACTCCGCCCAGTCCGCCTTGCCAAGCTGCCAGTCTTTTCAAGGAAGCGCTAATCACCTCCCGGTAACGGTCGTTATAACAAAGTATGCGGACTTTGGTAATTAGGTAATCTTGGATATCCGAGACATCGGCGTCTGCCAGTGCAGCATTCAGCCACGAAGAACCGCCTAGTATGCAGTATCGCGGTGGCTATCTTGCGGTGAATCTGCCAAGCCTTCCCTTCGTCAGCGCCGAACAGCGGCTCATAACGTTCGATTCTATCGTATGGTATATGTTGGAAGGCCATATAGAGCTGCGGGGAGTCAAGGTTGAGGATATGTATGTATATCATCCATGACGATGGAACCA
This sequence comes from Annulohypoxylon bovei var. microspora, assembly GCA_022836615.1. Lineage (NCBI taxonomy): Eukaryota > Fungi > Ascomycota > Sordariomycetes > Xylariales > Hypoxylaceae > Annulohypoxylon > Annulohypoxylon bovei. Next base: position 90,211 of record MU405210.1, on the reverse strand, counting down.
TAAGCTTCTCGAAAAAGTAGACGCTGTAGCCGGAGCATGTAATTCGATTTGCCCTAGCCATCCCTTTGCAACTAGTGTTCTGCAAACGAGCAACCAATAATAAGTCGACACATTACATAAACAAGCGGCGTAAGCAACGCCTAGCTTGTACAGGAAACCCAATCATGCATCGATTCGATCAAAAATATAGGTGTTGTTAAGCTCCCTTGGCATTTGCCAGTGTCTTGGTTGTACTACTCCCCGCGTCAGTGAGTCAGACGGCATCATAGGCATTTGTTGACAAGTAATAACGTATTTGGTTCCAATACGACATGTGGTGACTCCAATCCAGAAGGCTTCTTATTCGCATAATGTACCCAGCGTAAGCAGTCTACTCTATCCTTGGGGTATTACGGTGACGATTGGTTTGCTATAGTCGACGTCAAAGGAACCGCCCGGCTATGCAGTGATGAGAAGTGAAACATTTCGCAGAGCGTAAAACAAGCTCACCCGACAGATATCCGATGCCTGAATTTTCTAAACTTAGACAAGCTTCATCTCACGCTCTTTCATCGGTGATTGAAATCACACCGCCTTATCGATATTAAATCCCGACGATGATGAGCGTATAGACACTTCGTTGAACGCAGTGTACCTCCTTGACGTCTGCTGTAGAACCCAATCTTTCCAGAAGTCTAAAGATGAATGAGTCCGGTAATGCAGCGACACTCAAAAGTGTACGCAGTTTGCCAATAATAACAATAAAAAGGGTCATGCTACCGGTGTTTCGTTGTGTAATACCAGAGACCCGGATCAGATTTGCCACCAGCCTTACATGGAAGATCTTTGATGTAGGTTTGACGCATGTTCCATCCCAACGACATGGATCGCTTATACCCCTCGGAACATTTAACACAAATTAGTTTTCCGGGGGAGCGCGGACTCAGGCTGGGCCTTATCAGTAACCGGTACTGACAAAGGATATTATAAGCAAGGCTGGTCGATGGCTGACACTTCGGGGCTATTTAAGCCTTCTGCCTAGCTACATCGTTGGCATTTCTTATCGCACAAGCCTTAGCCTCATCAACATGTTGCTTCTTAGAAGCTTCATGATGATTTTTAACCTCTTTTATTATTTGGATCTGAATTGCCAGCCTTGTGATTGGCGTTACTAGCTTGACTCGGCTCGATATGCGTAAGGCGAAGGATTCTGCGCTTCGTAGTATACCTTTACATGACTTGACACTCAAGCCCATACATCGCTCTCTCTACATCTCGCTTGACTTGATACCAGTCGGCTCTCCTTTCAGCAAATTCATACACTTCCTCGGCACGAAATATGCCGCCAAATCGATCGCCATCCGCAATGATAGTTGCCATTTCCTTAGCATGCCGGGCATCGATGAGGTATATCTGACTTAATTCTCGTAACGCTTTGAAATATGCTAGCAGATCTGGGTTCTTAAGCGTCCGGATATACTCGAAGTATATGGTCATATCCGCAATAAGTTTGATTGCGCCGTCGGTGCTTATACGCTGGCGTTTAATATGCTTACACACGGCAGTGAACAAGCGTAGTCCAACCTCGCTGTTGAACACATCAAGCATCGTCTTCTCCGTGCTCCCGACAAGCATCTTCGTATGAGAAGCTACGAGCTCGGTAACTCGCTGAGCTGTTGTAGTTGGACCAATATCAGGATCGGTAGGTACTCCGGCCTCCAGCGAAGGTGGTGGTGGATTGAAGTCACTAGGAAGCTGTGTTGTAGCACAGAGATACTCGACTTCATCCATCAACACGTCAATACCTTTGTTTAGACCTGCTGCAACATTTTCGTCTAACATCTGCTCGAATTTCTTTTTTGCTAGGCCCGCAGGGTCGAGAAAATCGTTGCGATCTGCGATCTTCGGCGCCGCAAGCTGCTGCTCGTAGAACACGTCTATCATCTGCGAGATGATATCGCCTACATTGACCAGCTCGATGAACATGACAAGCGGCGCCACTCCGGTCTGGCTATGGTCGCTTATCTCACGAGGGTTGTAGCGGCCGAGATGCTCTACCGCCTTTGAAAATCCATTTTTAACGTGCGTTTGACCAAGTATTTTGACCAGAACCACGAACATTGCTTCGCATTGCTCTCGAGCTTCTTCACCGGCCTGACCGCCAAGCGTAACAAATTTAGATGCTCTGCCAAGGCACTCCTTCGCAGCACGTACTAAACTAAGAGCGACCTCAATGCTGAAAAGACTTCTAATCCCCTCGAGCCGGTTCGCCATTAGCGCAGCTTTGGCTTTAAGTTCGTCGTTGGGTGCTTCAGACGGTAGAGGGTTCCCGGTCCCGTTCCGTTCCGAAGTACCGCCAAGCCCCGGCGTTTCGGGACGAGATGGCACAGGTGTACCGGTGACCGACTGTCGAAATGTGGAATCCCTATTACTAGTTGATGTCGGTGCTGGCTTACTAGTCCCAAAAGGTGAAATAGCACTAGGCAGGACCGTGACTGGCATCATGACAACTTTCTTGAAGGAACTCAGGAAATCATTTTTGTCGGCCTGTCGGTTGAAATTGCCCATGTAAAATGATTCAACCGTAGCATCCTGCTCTGAAAGCTTCTGTTCCCAATCATTAACTTCGCGTTCGGCATACTTTGTGAAGCTATCCAGCTCCTCTTGTAGGTAGAGGTCTAGATGTGGCTCGAAGACCCTCAATGCTATGTTCTTTGCGTAGTCATTTAGGCTCTGTTCTGAACCCTTCAGTGGAACCAACGACTTAACAAAATGCATACACTGTTCAAATAGACCAGATACTGCTCTTAGATAGGAAGGCATGTGTCGATCGTGGCATTCGTCTAACAGGGGAGTGACGTACTCCATGATGATTTCTTCCCGAATTTTGTCCACGAAGGCCCAGAAGACATTGGCTGGCTGTGGAAAGATACGACCGATCACGTCACTCTGTTCGTTTAGCTTTTTCGCAAGCAATTCGAAGAATGCACGGGAAGGCTCAAGTGTGACTTCATCATGGGCAACTGTGTTAACACACTCCATCGGATTACCTAGGATTCCACGATCATTGAGGATCGGGTGCTTGTGAATGAAGAGGTCCACAGCCGCATTTCCACCGTTCAAGGTATGCATGATGTGTGCATACCTTCGCATTCTGCCATCGACGTCCCAGAACTCGTATCCCTGCTCGAACTCTCTTAGGACTGCGCTTTCAAAGATGGTCATCATGTTAATCAGTTTGGATTCCCGTTGTAGAAAATCCTGGGTCCAGTCACTTCTTCCGAATACCTGCAAATTGGCCAGCATTTGTGCTTGTCTCTCGGGATCTCGAAACACTTTGAAGACAATGGGTTCGGTATGAGTCTTCGCTCGGGCTAGGTCGAAATAAAATGGCGCCAGAGCGCCATAAACTTTCCCATACTCTTGCCTTGCATGGCCCCGTATACTCCTGATATTCTTGAGTACTTCAAGTAGTGCAGTTGGATCTTCGTATGGTGATTTGGGTTGCGATGGCTTCAAACTTAGTGTTTCGAATCCGTCAAGTCTTGACTCTGGAGGGGGTAAGGCCTTTTCTTCTTGAGCTTTTCGACGTTCCTCTTCTAGGGCAGCATCGAATAGAGTCGTATTAGTTTGTTTCCCTGCGTTCAGGTTTGGTGCGCCGTTAGCGTTAGGTCGCGCTGCAGCATCCCGTTTCCTCTTCATAGCCTCTTCGAATCTCCTCCTAGCCTCCAACTCGTTCCAGCATCCCATGCTCTTTAGTCTTGCTACCCATCTCGTATCATCGTAAACCATTTCACACATTCGTTTCGACGTTCTCGCGAACCGAAGAAGATCAGGTACTGGTAAGTAACTGAGAATGGACTCTAGAATTTCTACGGCCTATTGTAAGTATGCATCTTGGTAAGCGAGGAGGCGGTCATCCTTACCAGCCGGCAATGCGGTTTTTGACTCTATCATCGATGTTGCCCTTAATGTACTTAGAATGCTCGGTTTTGACATCGCGCCATTCTGCGGCGCTCGTTTGAAATTAGACATCGTAACTAATATCGCTGCGGTTCGTTGTGGTAGGTGGTAGGAGGTACTCGGGGAATTGCTGAGGTCATACACGGCTACATGAGGTGAGTTAAGTAGAACAACAATAAGTAGGGAAGGTCCTAGACAATATTTAAGAATAGTTGCACATAAGTAACAATTAAGATTTTAATAAACTCCAGGGCTATGTGTAGTTTCAGAGAGGATCCTTTAAACTGGAAGGAATAACTTCTAAGGTTCAGTCTTATGTTGTTCTTAAAGTCAATTGATGTTCCAACCCACCTTTCTAGATACAAGTGAATTGACAGCTGAAAAGAGTGGGAACCAGCGGCTCGCAGAACAGCCCACACCCCTGCATCCTCTGTACACTACCTACACCGCCTTTTATTTAGAGGTACTCCCCGCGGCAGAATTCGTTAACTTTTTTCTTTTTTTCTTCGGGCCAAAGATTAACTGCAGGAAAATTGAACGCTTTGTTCAACAACGAAATCAATGCAGTGAATTTTCGTTGCCCTTCAACTCAATTCTTGCAGCCCCCCCCGCAATTTCAATTTAACTTACTCCCTTTTTTTCCTTCATCTATACTCTTCAAAATGGAGGCACCCGATTCAGCACCCTGGCAAAAGCTTGACCCAGCCAAGCTCCAGCGCGAGGTCGAGACCAAAGGTAATAGTAGTTCTCTAGCTAGGCCTAAAATGATACTAATATATTACAGAGGCCAAGCGCAAGCGACAGCAAGATCAGCGACTTGCACGAGCCGAAGCCCGCAAAGAGAAGCGTCATTTCAAGTCCGAGGCCAAGCAAGCACGAAAGTCGAACGTTGGCCGTGCCGCGAAATGGACTCCTGAACGCAAGGCAGCCGACAGGCTGAAGAAGCTGGTCACCCGCCAAAACAAGCAAGAGAAGCGACGCAAGCGCATGCGCATACGTGCCGATAAGCTAGAGGCGCAAGCAATTAAGCTGATGGCTGAGGCTCAGAAAACTAGGGTTCACGCTGACATCTTGGATGCGCAAAAAGAGGTGAGGCCGGACATATAATTCTCTTCCTCTAAACGCATCTTTTTTTTACTAACCGTACGTGTAGAAGGAGGAAGCCGAGAAGAACCAGCTGCCGAACGAGATTGCTAGGATGGCGGCCGATCCCGAGAACGTCGAGTTTATTGCTCTTGGAGCTAGTGAATCCTCTAGTAATGCTAGCACAACGGACTCTTCGGATGATGAAAGCATCCCACCTCCCAAGAAGGAGAAGAAACACAAGAGCAAAGACGAGATAAAGACCGACAAAAAGGCCAACAAACGCAAGCGGAAGGTCGAGGAAGACGATTCTCAAGATGAGGCGCGCAAAGAGAAGAAGGATAGGAAGAAGAAGCGAAAGGAGAAGCACCAAGCCGAGGAGTACGTGTCTTCTACCACAGCCGAAGGGGGATCCAATACTAATGGCTGTGAGCAGTGGAACGCGCAAGCCTTAGAAGGTGATGACAAGAGAAAGGCAAAATTCCTCAAGCTTCTTGGGGCTAAATCCAATGGAAATGATACCACAAACGGCCAAAACGCTCCCACTACATCAAAGACCTACATCGACCGAGTGCAGCATGATTTGGAACGTCAGTTTGATGCCGGAATGAAAATGAAGCATGATGGCCTGGGGAAGAAAAGGGGTCTAGGGGCATGATTACTTACAACAATGTACGGATATGAGAATGGCGTTAAAAAGGGCCAGGGTGCCAATTATACCATCTGAATTGGCTGGTTGCTTGCAGTCGCAGGATGTGGTTACTAGATCAATCTAGCAATTCTCCTAATGCCGATGCGAAATCAATCATACTAACACATTGCCTCCAAGTCCCTATATCATGACTTGACTGCAAGTGATCATACTCTTTCATAATGGAAGGATTATATGTGATTTGGTTTTATTGAAGAAAATGGACGCAAGATCGGCAAGGAGGCTTAAACTTGTCCTCCAGAAACACGAATTGTTCTTGTAGAGCTAACGCCAGGTATCATATGGTTCTCCTAAACAGCTATACATGTGTACACGTTGAATGCCTCTTATAACCTTATAAGACATCCCCAACTTGACCTACAACCCGGGGACCTCTCTTAAGCCATAGCCATATAGATCCTAGTAAATTCTTCCCATGATGCTTTTCTGTTCTCGTGCGACCCGGGTGGCAACATCAATTTCGCTTGATAATTGTAGTTCTTCATCGGAAGAAGATGCGCGAGATGACTTCGAAAACTAGACCGCCAAAGACGACAAAGGCGAGGATTCCTATTCGCGAACACAATGTATATTAGCCTTTTCTCTCCAAGATCTCAACAGAACCGGCGAAGGGATCTGGAAACAACTTACCGAGCCAGAAGGGCGAGATGGGCGATTTGAACGACTCCTTGCCGCGCTTCTTGATGTCGTTCTCCGACTTTCCGCGACGGGCATCCTGGTCCTTGACGAACTTCGCGTTCCGCCTTCGCTGTTCTAGTGTTTGGGCCTGGAGTACTCAATTAGCACGTAGTTCATTAGATATTCATAATCCTGTAGACATACCATTGTGAATATGTGTGAGGGAGCTAAGTAGTCAAATAAAAAGGCGGAGAACGTCTAAATAGATAGGTAGATATGGAATGAATTCGGAAACCGGATTTTAGGGGGTTCACTGTCCCGATTGAACGTCTACAGTATTAATTAATATAAGCGCAGAGTCACAGCTGGGCCCCGTCCCTTACGCGGTCTTATATGAATGACGAGAGAAGTGACAGAGATTCTAGTTGCATCTGAGAACAGATTTCGGGAATATGAGAAGTTGGAGATGTATTCACATTCCCATATGGACATGTGTCTGTAAGTACACACCTCCTATCGATAATGGAATAGCTCCTGCTCAGGGACCTGCCTACCAATTTAACACGAATGCAGGTGTCACTTACCTGAATAAGTTAGAGTTATATTATAATTGGATCTTCCCGACAGCCTCGTGAACTGGGGTCTTTCAAGCCACTTACGTAAGTTCATCTTAAGTCATTTCACCGTACCGGTATTTACGTATGTGAAGAAAACGGACGGTAATAGAAGAGAAACGGTAATAGCTTAACTGAATACAAAGAGTATTACGGTCCCCTTATATTTGTAAGTGTAACTTAAACATTTCACAGGAGGATGAAAGCACTTGATTCATTAAAAGTATCTTAATTGGATAAATTGAAGTCATATACATATACTTTTGTAGCTTATAGAGGTATTTCAGACCTGAACAGCTGCTTGTGACTAATAATAAAGGTTATATAATTGTTATTTATGTAAGTGAACAGATAGTTGTGAGCTTAAACAAAGCAACGGCTAATAATAGGCCAGCTCTTCCAAGATCTAGCTGTCTTAAGCATTTATCAACAACCTCATTTTCATATGCTTAGAGCTTCAAACAGTTGTGTGTATATGGCATGTGTGTTGCCATCTGCCTTTACTTTGACAGAGATTACCCGGAGTGTTACATTCCCAAGTCTGGTACTAAACGCTAAACAGTCTGTCAAGATAGCCATTGACGCGCATTAACACGCTTAGGTTTCATTCGGAAGGTCAGAACAAATTATCGTATATTGAGATCAAGGTGGCTAAATTAACAATCACTCACCGAATCTTGGCTTAGGCAGTTCCCCGCGTTATAATATATGTAGAAGCTCTCCAGTATGCCTGTCTCAATCGCCATAGCTATATAGTCACTGTGTGTCCCATGAGATGTAGGAAGGATCTCGTCTCTAACAAATCCAAGCTCGCCACCGTGAAAATGCGTCTCTTACACTTGCTCTCCACCGGCCTCTTAGCGCCTACCATTGGTCTTGCTTACCCAGCTGTTTTCAAAAATGGAGACCTATCCAAGAGAGAAAACCTGTGTAATCTGAATGCACCTCCTGCTCTCTGTCAGCCAGACCCGACCGTATCCGTGGAGGAGACAGCCTCGAGGGCTTACAAGTTCTATCGTGCCTTTGTGGTCGATGGCGACCCGAGGACGATGTTTTCTCTCATAGACACATCTTATATAGTAAGTTACCTAACAGTTTGAATCCAATTCAATAAACTAGGTAGTTGCTAAATATCGAACCTACAATAGCAACACCACGCGGGATATGCATCCGGGCCCCAAACCATTTGGCCCCTTTTCTGCGGCGGAAATAAAATAGGAAACGAAGGAAGCACCGCTTGGTGCTTCGATTCCAGCACAAACATGTCGTACGCAAGATATAGCACCACGGATAGATGGCGCTGGGTTGACGGTTGCGTCCATGAACACGTAAGTTCCTCAAGTAACAAGCAGAGGTATATCCCCTAACTGTTCTTTTAGTGGGATCAAGGCGAAACGATTCCAACGGGTGACAAATGCTTCAAATTGAACACTACCGCGATCGCGCATAAGTGAAGCTATTAGTCGAGTTGTTGGACAAGTATTTGAGCTATCGAGACGAGGCCAATTCGAGTGTATGTGGCTTTAGGAACATATTCTTCATATTAGCAAACCCGTGATTCTGTTAGTTGCGTATATAAGAATTACCACTGTCTAACAGAATTGTCTATTGCAACGAGGATATTGGTACTAGTCTGGTAGATCATGATATGCAAGAAATCAATGCATCTAGCTGCAAGATTCTGAACACTACAAGAGAGGATAACCCCTGCCATATGACTATATGGCTGTTAAGTTATCCATCAAATCTTGTTTCCGCTTGAGCAATCCTTTATGATCTAAGAAAGCAAATTCTGGGTTGCAAATAGATAAATTGTTGTTGCTAGGTCCAGAAGCTATTTGTTATGGATTATTGGCGTGATGAAATACAGTTGATGAGAAATACAATATGAAAAATGGAGACTCATATGTAAAATAACCGTTTTGTTACGTTAAAAATAACGTGTGCAAATATGTAATTCGTACCGTTTTGAAGTTACGCGCGCCCCACTTCACAGTTTCTGCCCCACGATTAGAACATGAAGCTCTAGACATCACATCGCAAAGACTCCCTCGATTCGATCCACGACTTTCGAAAATAACTTCAACGAAACCCAGGAAAGACTCACAATGTTCTCCCGAACGACACGGTACCTAGCGCCCAGCCGTGTTTTCACAGCACGGCAATCTATCCTAGCGCAATCAACCCCACTCCGCCGCCCATGGTCGCGCTTCTCGTCGTCGCAAACCCCATCCCCTCAGGAGCCATCCCCTAATGTCAGTCAAACCCTCCCTCTCCACTAAGTATAGTCCAATAGAAACAGTAGTAACTTACTCATCTTCCATCGATTAGTCACAATTCTTCAAGACCTTCGGCCGGCCCATCGCGAAGGTGTTTCTGCTCGCTATCTTGACGTATCAGCTGGCGTACTACTCATGGGTGCGGCTAGAGCACTTCGATATCAAGAGCAATATGCAAGGCACGTGTCCCCGCCTACCTCCCGTTCATATATACCCCCTCGCTTGCAGTTTCGCAAAGCTAACGTTGGTGGGTTGTAGCGAGTATTGCCGCCCTTGAGACGAGGATAAAACAACTTGAAGAGGCTCGAAAGGTCTAAGCCCCCTAAACGACTACCTAGATAGTTCTTTAATCGAGGACAGGCCGAGGATGATCGCCTAAATATCACTCGACGAGAGTAATTTATCCGTGATGGCGGTAGCAGCACGCAGCGACGCGGATAACTGCATACGAGGGACAGTTGAATGTTAGGTACGGGATAAACCGAACATTTTAAGAGCATTCATGGAAGGTAAATAGACGATATCCAGCAAAACCATCACAGAGTTATCTAACATGGGGAAGACAATTGGAGAGATCGCGTAACCGCGAACGTAATTCTGAAATATTTGACTACACAACGAGCCAACGGTGCTTGCTGGAAATAAGATATGAGACAATATCGACCCATAACGCCTACTCAATGCTATCCATTCGACGTCTCTTGCTCTCCACCCAACATGATCGTAAATGCAGTGGACCGACTAAGCGACGACGCCTCCATTCAATGACCTTCTATCCCACACATAAAGCGCCATGCTCATAGAAGCACCATAAAAAGTATGCTTGCGGCGCCAACAAATGCCAACCCAGGAAGAGCAAGCGTGTCTGCTCCGGCTGGAAAATGCGCAGACCCGGGGTAGTTACATGACAAGGAGCCGCTCCCGAAATCTCGTCCGTAACTGTTAGAAAAGCCAAACTGGTTCACCGGCCGCGGACAGCTAAACCCCATCGAGGATGGGCAGCTTCGCACTAACTCGTAGCACAGGTCCTCGCAGGGTAGTAACTCCTTATAAGGACCTGGCTGAACGGTCTCGTCGATTATGGGGTTCCGAGATGAGTTGTAGGCCAGCTTCTCCCCATATCGATCTATTAGGCTCTGGTTCACAAACGAGCCGTTTGCGAAAGGAGACGCAATGTTGCGTATCTGTAGATAGTACCGGTCCGGCGACGAGAAGTCTTCGCAACGTGGTACAGCAACAGAGCAAATCCAATTCTTGTATGCAGCTTTACAGTCATCGCAATCTCTAGCCAGGGAGTACTGGGCAATCGAACTAGTTTCGCAGGGAACCTGTTGCATGACCTTGTCAAAGTTGTCGTACATAGTTCGCGTGTAGTTGTCATAAAATTCGGCCAGGACCGTGCCATTAGGAAAATTGGTCAAGTTCCCAGGAACAGCGTATTGCGTTTGATCGCAAAATGTCATGTTAAAGATAAATGTACATGTTCCATCTTTACTTATATTAGCGCTTCCGCCAAGGATAAAAACTCAAGATAAACTCACCAGGTTTAGTTGTGAAGTTAGCTGGTTGAAACACAATACCGCCCCCTGTACTGGAAGAACTGGCTTGTCGCTTTTGAGAATTCGTCCCCGGAGCACGAGCGATAATACCGGTATAATTAGAACTGGCGTTGAGACCGGTAATATAAAACTCTTGTCGTGTTAGGTTCTTGTCTCCTCCGTTTTTCAACCCCATTGTTATCATCCCACTGCTCCCATCATCGAGATTCCTAATCTGGGCATACGAACTCAAACCACAGTAGGAGTTGCGCATCCCATTGATGACGACATTATTTTGATTGTGGGCAAAAATAACATACGGCATCGTAGTGAGGACTTGATCTGAGGTATTAGTTAGATAATTTGTTTGCAATAGAGCCGCTGTCGCATCGCTGTCAACCCATACAAGGTCAGTCTCGGTTTGATCGTCATGATACGAAAAGTAATATTCGTCGGTTGAAGCGACAAGTTCAAAATTGTACTGCTTCGTAGTGTCGAAGAACTCGCTCGAAACGCTCGGGGCCGAGATACTCATATAGATGTCCCGATCTAGAGTAGTGTTGTACATAACAGCACCTTCTGTAAAAACGATGACATCCTGCCCAGTTGTGCCCTGCTGCGGTCCAGGAGAAGTATTATCGGACGACGTCGAAACGTATAGAGTGAGTTGCGGAGGGTCCATGGTGGTTTGTGATATGCGCCAAGGTTGATCACAAGTATTTGCGGATATCCACAAAGTTTTTGTCGCCCGCCGAGCAAGTTCTCCATCAATAACGACGCCCTCTTCATCATCATGACCTTCTGAGACTGGTTCTTGTGACCCATTCAGACTTCTTCGGAGCTCCAGCGGCTCGTCCGAATCTTGTGTCTCCCTGCTGGACACCGAAGATGCTAGAAAAACATAGGCCATTGTAACACCAGGAGCTAGATTGCTCCTTTGAACTTGATTGTTGCCAATGCTAGCCACATTTTCTGCGACCCTCCCTATTATACTTCGGTCAAACAATGCGAACTCTGGCTCGTACGTTGAACTTCTAAAGTCCAATTCCTCTGGTAGTTCCACATCTTGTATTTCGTATGCCAAATCGGGCGCATCATGGTCGGTGAAAATAGGTTCGAACTCAGCAGCTAGAGCGAACTGCGGAGATAATAGAAACAGATAGATAACAATTAAAAGACAGGAGGCTATCACGGACGCAGCCAGTCGGGACTGTAATGGACTGAGTTGCATACTGAGAGCATAGCCCCGTAGGGCATCTCACAAAGGTAGGATCGTGTCCCAGGAATGACAGGTTTGATCGGAATTGGACTCGAGGGAATCTGTCAGCTAGAAAGGATCATGCTAGGCGCTGGCACAATAGATAGACGTTTATTCGACACGTTCGCTTATATTCCGCAGCAATAGGATGATCACGTAAGAAGAGTTGTGTGTTTGTTAAAAAAGGAACTTTGTAACTTGACTTTTGTTAATTGTAGATACAATTGGTGGCATAGTCTTATCGAGAAGGGGGGAGGGACGACGTAAAGTCGACGAGGCAGGAGTTTCACATTCTGGAAACACCAATGCTCGATCGGCGATAGTGGACGTGCCTGCCCGGACCCTGACAGCTGAGCTCCACAGTGAAACTGCCCATTAGCAAGTTGCAGAGGGGATGTGGGGGGCCTCCAATGGTGCAGAATTCAGGCGGGAAACCCCTGTGCTAGCCACAATTACAAGCCACAATAACTTACTATCTACCCCCACTTCTAAATCTCCGACATGTGCAGCTTGAAGTTTAACCTTAGAAACTTATCAGCACTCAAAGCATAATGGCCTCTTAAATTCCTAAATCTGAGACAGCCACGAAATGTTGTACGCTATCTACTATGCAGGGACGGGAAAGACACCGATTGGTACCAATAGTTTGTCATAAGCTCGCAAATATCCCCGGGAAGATCTATCCAATTATATGGTATACCGAACATGAATGTCACTTTGGCATATCAAATTAGCACCTCCCACCAACATACATGTACGTAGGTTTCGCTTTCGGTATCGCATTCAAGGTTGTATACAAAACATGCGTAGACCCTGAGATCGGCGACTCTATTATTGCCCATTGGGGACAGGAGAACCAGAAGCTTTCGCTTGCAGGTTAGTTTCTAGTCCTACATAGTTCACCTTCTAAGTTGTTAGATTGATATAAAAGACAAACTTCATTCCCACTCATTTTCCTTTCTCTACATATGTATTTTTCGTCCGCTTCCAAAGTACGAGACAAATTTAGTCAGCACTAGCTCATCCTGGCAATACGACACTCCCATACAGCAGCCACAGGCCTATCATAGGAAGCGATGAATTGTGGCAAGTGCTTGCCGTGCCGCATGGGGTCCGGCTGGTCAATCAAAATGGATTTTGTATCAACGTCTCTCTATCTCCAGCCTGGCCTGGGACCCCCTAGTCGAATGGCCTCAAATTGTCAAATTCGAACTAGATTACTGATAGGTACTACGACGAAGACGAGGAGAGACTAACAACAAAGGCCGCTTCTACTTTGGCCTAGTAAGGCCGTCGCAAGTCACAAGACTTGTAGCCCGCTTAGATCGGATGTCAGCACTACCAGCTGCCGTTTAATCATCCCGGTATGAACGACAGCAATATGCAAGATCAACGACCGCGCGGTCCGCGCTTATATCACAAAAAGTCTCGCACCGGATGTATGCGATGTAAACAAAGACGGGTTAAGGTTAGTTAATGGGATTATGCCAATTTTCGTCTATTTAATCGCATAAACCTCTTGCTTGCTAGCAACTGCGGTCTGTAGAACACATTCCTAACGTCCCGCTACAGTGTGATGAGGTTCGCCCTAGCTGTGGCTCGTGTTCAAGGCATGGAGTCGACTGCTTGTATCCGAATGCGAATCAAGCATCTGCAAGAACAGCGCAAACTGTGCGGCACAATGGCGGGCCACCGGCCTCGGCGGGTTATTCACCTAACGAGCAGACAACTTCTAGTCCCGCATTGACGGATGATACTTCACAACGGGAATCCATTAATTCATTATGTTCTCCGAAGAACGAGAACAGCTCAGCATTTCCACCGCAGAGTCTAAATTTTTATCCTTCCCCAGGTTCGCCTCATCCGGCTTCTTTGGACGAGGGAACAGATGCCGACGTCGCCCTTCCCGAAGGGCAGTGGCGACGGTTTTGGGAAATACGCTTAATACACAACTACCATCAAAACATGGTACAACCGTTTCCCATGGCACAAAACCCGGAAATCGTGCACATGTGGAAGCACGATATTCCGAATTTAGCTATGCGTATGGCTCAGGAGCACAACCGCTGTAGTCTGCTCAACGTATCACTCGCTAACTCGGCTCTATATCTTTGGACGAAGAGCACAGACAAGCAGGAACGAGACGAACTCTTCAAGTTACAGCAGACTTATCAGATATTGTGTAGTAGAGAACAGCGGCGCGATGTCCATGAGCTAAGCCGCATGGTGTCCGAAAATGCGGACTACGTTTGTTTTACCAGCATCAGAATTTTAGCGCATTCTTTAGCCCTGGTTCAGACGTTGATGGTAGATCCTTGGGAGCCTCCGGTTCAGTGGTTACGGTATGTAAAAAAATATGTTGTGTCGAACTTTTAATGCTTAACTTTTCGAACGATCTCAAGATTTCTATGATATAGTAGCTAACGTTATGGCAGTGAGTGAGACAATTCCATATATTTATTTCCGAAGTTACGGAGATGACACCTAGTATATTCTAGAAACTAACGGGAAAATTACTGACACAACATGTTTTAATAACAGATATGGGCCGAGGCGCTGGTCAGGTACTCGATATGGCGCGGAAGCTGGTTAATCCTGACAGCAAACTTAGGATCAAATTGTTTTCTAGGAGCCCGCCGGATATGAGCAATCCGCAGGAGCTGATCTTCTGTGATCACAGTCCGTTAGATTGGCTCCTGAAGCATCCGGCCGATCCTGAATCGATTGCAGCGCAAGAGGACCAGGAACTAGAGGACGAAAACGTGAGGACTGTGTATAACAAGGCGCTCTCATACATATGCAGCGTTCGGACAGCGATCAATGTTGGCGAACAAGATTATGCCATCGTGAGGCGATTCGGTGGCTTCGCGATCTGGGTACCGATCGACTTCACCAGATTCATAGAGGAAAGGAGACCGAGGGCCATGGTTGTATTAGCTCACTTTATGTCCTTATGGGTACGCTACGAACACATCTGGATGGTCGGCCGAGCCGGGGAACTGCAAATTAAGGGCATATATAAAATCATGCCGTCAGAATGGAAACCGAAGCTTGACAGCCTGTTCACGACATTCAACAAGCCGGACGCAGGTAGGTAGCGTTGACTCCTTACGAGTTAGAAAACTCGCGGAAATATACCAAGTAATGAGGCATGATCAAACATTCCATTTCCATTGGCGGGAAGCATTTATAACCCCTATTTCCTACATATCTACCTAGGTAGGTATGTAGTATAACACAGCTCGGCGGGGATGTCGGGTAACCTGTGTCATGTTAGATCTGCCCAATCATATATATTCATTTATTTCCAGTACCACGCTAGGTAACATCGAAGATTAATAATCAGTAGCCAATAGCGAGTTCTAAAGTTGCATTTCCTCACTAGAATCCAGTCGATTTCCATCAACTCCTGATCTTGTTCTTGTTGTAGTGTATTGCTCCAAGTTAGACTAGGTTATATATTATAGTCATCAGGCGCATCACTGTTAGTCACATTAGCGACCATGATTATATATTAGTATAATTGCTGGCCAATAATATAAGTCTTCTCAATAATCACAACTATTCCATATAATCTTGTAGAAACATTGAAATTCTTTCATGAACTATATATCCAGGTAGTTGTTACCGATATAACATTGAGAGTGGACCTAACGGTCCGCAGCGGCCAATTGTGGGGTTAAGCTAGTAAAGAGAGCCCCACCTACCACTTGCAGCTCTCCAGCCATAAACCGTAACTTTCCATAGGTACAGCTTCAGCACTTCAAGTCAACTCAAGACTCACACCGACCACTTATAGATTGCTATAACACCATTGTCCTTCTACACATTCCACCAGCCTTACCTCGTCCGAATCCTACAAAATGGTCAGCCAACAGCTCCCAATTCCTAACCCCCAAAGAAAAGCCCTCTCCGTAGCGTAGACCTCGAGCAAACAAGCTAACATCCGCCAATGACGTAGCCGCCAAAGCGCAAAGCCACCGCCTCCGCTTCCACCGAGCCGAAAGAGAGGCAGTCCAAGCTGGCCAAGGAACACAACATCTCGGCGCGCGAGGAGCGCGAGAT
This sequence comes from Annulohypoxylon bovei var. microspora, assembly GCA_022836615.1. Lineage (NCBI taxonomy): Eukaryota > Fungi > Ascomycota > Sordariomycetes > Xylariales > Hypoxylaceae > Annulohypoxylon > Annulohypoxylon bovei. The sequence goes on along the minus strand of MU405210.1, from coordinate 74,102 downwards.
CAAGGAGGCCTTCGCGCTGTTCGCGGAGCCCATGGAGGGCGAGAAGGAGGGCGTCATACCGACCAAGGACGTGCGCCGCGCCATGGTGTTCGTCTCTCTCCCTTGCCTTGCCCCCTTTCCTTTCCTTCCCTCACTTCCTTCTCCCCTCATGCCTTACCCCATACCCCACCCCCCTTACGCCTTAGCTCCAAAGATCCCACACACACACACGCGCCCCCAAGACAAGCGGCTAACCCGCGACCCGCGACAGCGCGCTCGGCCTGCCGCCCTCGAAAGCCGAGCTCAAGGAGTTCGTCGAGATCCTGGACCCGGAGGACGAGGGGTACGCGTCGTACGAGCCGTTCGTGGCGATCTGCGCGCTGAAGCTGCACGCGCGCTCGGGCGGCGGCCCGGGCGCCGACGAGGTCGACGAGGCCTTTCGCCTGTTCACGGGCGCCGGTGCCGGGAGCGACGGGACGCTGACGCTGGCCCACCTCAAGCGCGTGGCGATGACGCTCAAGCAGGACGTCGACGAGGCCCTGCTGAGGGACATGATACTCGAGGCGAATGGGGGTGCTGGTGTCGGGAAGGGCGTGGCGAGGGCCGAGTTCGAGGAGGTTATGCGGAGGGCTGGGGCTTGGAAGTAAAGGGGGGTGTATGACGGAGCGTTTACATATGGCATTATGCAATTCACAAGGCCCTAATGTTTGTGACTTTCACGGCAGAGATCGGGCACTGTGCGCGCAGCTATTAGCTCATTAGGCTCAACTATCAGGTAAGGATATCTTTTGTATGGTTTATCTTTGATGGGAATCTCTGACAAGCCTATAGATGAGGAACAAGCACCTATTATCTTTCAAGATGAAAAAGGGTAGGTATGTTATGAAGATAATGAGTTTAGTGATGGGTTGGAGTTTGGAGTGGTTGGAAGCAGGCTTGTACTTTTAGACCGATGGTATACTTGTTTTTGAAGGACTCGTTGATATCTACAATAGAATATACTCCTAATATCTAGAAATATGTACGTCTCTTGATTTATGAAGCCTTATAGTAAAATCATATGCAACTAGAAATGAAGCCTACTTACTCTTTCACGACCCTCTAGGTGTTTATAGAATAAAATAAATTATGAGAGTATCAAATATCACAAGCCTTCATTGGTTTTCTAAACTCACATTCTGACGATAGAAATATTTGAGCAATTCTTATTCTATTGATTCATGAGACTTCAATTCCGTTGTATCTGCACCTAATCTAAGATCTATGTCCTCGAGAAGATTCGGCACTCATAAACACAGTAAACGCCATCAAAATGCAACCTTGCCTCGAATGGTCGATAAAGGGGTAGTGAGCTGACATCAACTGCGAAAGTGAAACCCCCCCCGATATCCGCCCAATGCGCATGCATAGATCCCGCAGAGTATCAACAAACTAGCTCAAACGTGAGCAGATCCGCTCTATGCTCGCAATTTAAACTCTTCGTTCCTCGCATATGATTCCATAGGGGTCTACTCTGCCGGCGTGACTTTCACGTTATCATTTTTCGCCAACGCAGCAGCCTCCTGGGCCTTCTTCTGCGAGTCCAGGACAGCCTGCAGCTCCGGGGGCGGGTTGAAACCAGGGTGGTCGGAGTGCTTCTTGTAGAAGTAGTTATCAGCCTTGGGTGTCAACTCGGGGGGTAGGTCATCGAGGACGGCCTGTAGTATGTTGTCGATAGACTTCTGCTTAGAGGCGTCGCGGTGCCAGATGGAGATCAGGTGCGAGTTAAAGCGCACCGACAGACCAACACCACAGATAGTGTCTCCTTCGTCCACGGCCTCTTGCAGTTTCTCGCCGATAGCCATCAGCTGCACGCGGGTCCAGAAGTCGGGGCCGGAGCTCTTGGGCACGCGGAAGGTCCAGCTGCCGCCCAGCACGTTGCGGCGGTCCTCCCAGATGGGCTTGAAGCCGCTCTTGAATAGGTAGATGGACTCGCGCATCTTGATCTGGTCGACGGGCGTGTTGTTGTTGTACCGCCAGAAGTCCTGGACCGACTCGATCTGCGCACCTAGCTGCTCGAGCGAGGCTTGGTAGGCGCTGTCATCTTCCTTCTTCTGGTCCTTGGCTTGTCTGTATATAAATGTCGGTGTTAGGATGTGTAACTAGTGAGGGGAAGAGCGCAGAAGGTAGAGGCTCACCTATCGAAATATACGTTCCAGTAGTGTTGCGTGGGCAGCGGGCGCATGGTCTTGAATAAGTTGCGCTTCGCATCGTCTCGTTGCTCAGCGGGCGAGCTGACGCTGGGCGAGTTGGCGTCGGTGCTCTGGGAGAGCGAGGAGAGCCCTCTGGTGAATAAACTAGGTCGCGTAGCCATGTTGAGCTACGGTTTGACTTTGAAATTAGTTTCGTAGCTCTGGGATAGAATGTAAGGAGGGGTTGGTGAGCTTTGGATGTTGGTGATGGTGATGATAGTGGGGTTTAAAGTTGCCAAGACTTCCTGTTCCTGACCGCAGCACGTTCTTGCTTGCTTTAGTTGCGCAGTTGCGTTGTAGGTGTGTAACCTACAGCCTCAGGGGTGAAAGGGGTAAGGTTCATTTGGGGGCTAAAAGACGGATACTTACAGTACTTATTCCGCTAGTAGACAAAGACAAAAAGACTAAACAGACTTGTCACCTAAAACCACGTGGAATCAACTAAAAAGAGAGACGAGGTGATGACCGAGAATAAGAAGAGTGTAAGAAAAGGTAAAGATATTAAGAAGTTTTAGAAATAATAACTAGACCATCTATTCAGTTATAGGTACAGTTACAATAGAGTACCTAACATGAATCAAAGGGGGTTCCCAGCCATTGGTTCTGAAACAGGCACGGCTGGGTTTCAAGAACCGCTCCAAGGCCACCATTCCAGGGCTGTGTCTGATCGCTAAAGCGCTGCCGTCTGACCTCATCAGCAAGCAATATACAGCTGATATAGGTACCTCGCAGTCTTAGTGGACAATTTGAATGGTACCTTTTTTGTTCTTTTTCCAACCAACACTTGAACTCATTTTTAGGGACATTCATTGGGTTTAAGACATAAATTCTACACCAATTGGATTACAAATGGCTTGAATACGAAAAGTCAATCTAATTGTTTCGTATCAAGTGTATCTAGGTATGTTTCGCTAGCACTAGACACGAATTACAAAGCTAACGGCCGCTAAAATATAAGTGTCCCTCAGCGGGGCTTCACCCGCATCTGCACCCCGTCTTAAACATTAGCGACACCTGGACATCCATCTAAACTCACATCTTGTTTAAGACATCAATATGAGGGTCGATTGTTAACATCAAAAACTGAGCCACGTGGAAATTATATATACTGTACATTCTCTAAATCCGGTCTACTCCTTGTGACAGGTTTTAACCCACCTCAAATCTCAATTTTGTATTGCCAATGGAATCCTTCGCCCCTGATATTCAAGAAAGACGTATGTCCATTTATGTCGTGTTGTATAAACTATTAGATCCTACGCCAAAGGACTTACATACCTAGTTTCAAATATACAACCCGTGTTAAATGATTTATCTTAACTCTTACTACGCTTTAAGGTTTATGCTTCATATTTACCATTATCCGTTATTAGGTGTTATCGGGTAACTGTCATTGGCCTTGAGTGATAACTTTCATCTGAGTTTACAAGTTGTTACAATTGAAGATTAGTAAGTAGGTACTTTACCTATGACTAAAATGTAGGATTCTATTTCCCATAGCTATTATAGTCCAAATGTATAGGTATTTTACTTTCACATTAAAATTTAAGTTAGTAGGTAAAAAAGGGGGGCCAAGGTCACTCCTTAAACTCTTTAATAAAGCATCAATTCACTTTTTTTCTCTTGTGAACCGTGGTTGTTTTACTTACCAAGTACCAAAGGTAGTCATGCTTGAAATGTTCTTCAATGGCTATGAGATTTGGCAAAAAGGGGTAGCCCTTAAGCAGCCTGTTCGATGATTTTATCATTTCCCTAGACAACTTCTAAGGTCCTGGGAAATCATAAATTAATAATATGCAGAAATATACTAAGGATAAAGGTAGCAGATATACCTACATTATAATTCACAAGGTTGTTCTTATATTAGTACGCCCGTTTTTTAACCAGCAGCAACTTTACTTGGAATACCTAAGTAGGGTAATACATAACATATTAATACATGTTTAATACTTCTAAGGTGTATTTCATGAGTGGTAATCCTAGGTTCATAACGAATGACTTTACATATACTTACATCAATTATTAACTTAGTTACCTAGGTAGGTATCTAATAGAAAGATTTGCCGCGGCTGGGACTTAAATAGCTCACTAGAGAATTACATCCCTTCTAAATATCATATATGGACGCTCACGAGATAAATCGTTCGTAGCTATTAACCCGGACTATCGCCTCGTCAGGGGAAGTTTATCACACGTATGTATTAATTGCCGTTTTTATTTCTTATTTATTTCTAATTATTCAACTTGTTCAGTCAGCTCGACGCTGTTGTATACTATCCCTCAATGACAGAGAACAGCTACTAGGTTGCGTATAGTCCACCGAGTAACTCGCTGAATAGGTAGTGAGGAACACAGAATTACGTGAAAACAATCTTCAGATCGTTTCACCAAATGCCCATCCAAGGTCTAATAAGTCTAACAATAGTATCACAGTACTTATATTACATCGGGGCTTATAAAGGAATATATAGAATGTTATACACCCCATAGTTTGCTTATCATGTACGTTACGTCACAATTCCCAACCGTCAGCTTATGGAATTCTGCACACCGACTCGGAGCCGGCTAGCCTGATCTGACGTAGCCTAGCACGATCTAACTCGAGCAACGTAGGTCCCGATCTTCGACGTCTGCTACACGCATAATTCGGTATCACCAATCATACGAATAGCTCGAGGCAACACCTATTCTACTACAGCACGCTAGACCATCATCTCCTACTCATCATATGGCTTGAAATTTTTGACTTGGTTTCATTGGTTCGGTAGTTATGGTAAAAGATACAAATCGTAGAGTTTGGGTTTTGGCAGGTGACCTGCCATGCAACAACTATTCGTACGTAGAACTCCTATCAGGTTATGCCTGTTCCTTGAATTGGCTTGCCCGGGTGACCGCGACGGGACTCTCCTGTATCTTTATCGATGATCCCGTTGGAAGCTTCCTCGGATTCGCAGAGATCGGTCGATTATTACCCTCCCCACATCGTCTTCATTGGTCACCCAGAAGGCTGCCTTTGTATAATCAATGGAATCCAAAGATCTCGAAAGAGATCAAGATCGACTCCGATGGTTTCACATCGGAGTTCTAGAACGGCACTTCCTCCACCAATGAACCTGTTGGGATCCCAGAAACTAAAGAAATGAAGAGTACGAGCAATCCGATACTGCCGTGGCAGATTGCTCGATGGCACGGACAAGTGAGTGGTGGTAAAATCTAGTTCTAGCATCCGCGAAGAACGAATCCCAGGAAGTAGACTTAGTCAACACCACCTATGACCATCGTGATATTGACCCAAATTGTATAAGGTTTCCACGGAAACCTGAAGCGGCCCTCTGATGCGTCGCCGCATCTGGTTGGCCGCCAATGTGATGAGACTTTTGAGGGCAAAAGACATCCGCCTTTCGTAACAATCCGTTCGATGGCGGCGAGCAACAAAGGAAAACCGTAATGCCGGACAAAATCAATGGTATCAGAGCAAAGACGCCATGTTCGTGCTATGCTTGCTTTCGCGATGCAATTCAACTCGGGAATTAAGTTGATCAAGTAGACATTATGCTGAGAACGCCATTTGCGAAATGAGATGACGCAAGATCTATGACGGAAAACGTGGTCATTGCGAAGCGGCAACGCACCAATGGCGATGATAGGCCCAGGCGCTCTTTTGACACTCCTTGCTGCAGTATTTCGTTCTGCGGCACCGGCGGCACTTAGCAAACTGCCGCGTGAATTCTTCCCATTTACCACACTGGTAGTAAGCACACTGTCGGATGCCGCCGCGGGTATCGTCCTTCCGGCAGAGATTACGCATCACAACCCCGGCCCAATACTGCATATCAGTGCTATGATATCGTACTGTAAATTTCTCAACCAAGGGGAAAATATTGAAGTCGTTTGGCAGAAGGTATTCTTCCTCATACTCCTGAGGGCCTAGTGATTCCATCGTTACGTTGTCCCCGTCGAGTAACTGCAGCTCCTTCCCTATTTGAAGCCGTGGTACCAAGTGACTCTTCTGGAAGTAGGACCGGAGATTACAATATTTCGAAACATACGCGAGAAGCTGAAGTGACATTAACACGTCCTCTTCTCTGGGCATTGCTGCTAACATTTGTGGATTTGGGGGGGTTGGTCGATCTAGAAGGTAACGAGGTACGGTCGTGTGCGTTGGGAGAGAAGGCTGAGGAGTAGGCACAATAGGGCGGTTAGGTGACAAGCCCATAGCTGGCCCGGGAGTTGGCGTATTGTTTGGAAGACTGCCATCCATAGGAGCTCTGTGTGTTATGTTGAACGTCCCTGCGTCTGGAATCTCGGAGACGGTAGGTGTCGTTAGGTCGAGGGCCGTGCCCGCTAATGTACTATCGCCTTCCTCCATGGCAATATCTTGGAACCCAACCGTGGGTGGAATGTCGGTGGTACCAGACATCTCGGCATCTTGGGACTCGTCTGACTGCACGCTATCAGTCGCATTTAAATCATCAGTGTCGGTAGTCGAGTTCTGATGGCGTATAGAAGGACGGCGCCTAGGACGTGCGTTGGGTGCTAAAACCGAGGTTGCCCGAACAGTTGGCGAGTGAATCTGCGGTGGGGGTAAAGGCGTAGTCGGCGACGTAGGCTGCGAAGGCAGACCCGGATGGAAAACCGGAAGCATTGACGGAAGTCGGTCGATGTCTCGGACTGGGCGAATGAAACCATCAACCGCCTCCATAGTTGGAACCGCACTCGCCAAGGGTTGAATCACCTGTCGTGACGGAGACACAATATTGGATCGGCTTTCATGTCTATGGTGATGATGATGATGGTGGTGATGGTGATGACGGTTATTAGGCAGACCGGCGCGGTCTGGAGGGGACGTAATGGGAAATGATGGAATGGTTGGTATGACATCGGAATTGCCCTGCGGAGCGGCAGCGGCAGCGGATGTGCTCGCAAAAGAAGCAGCCGAGATATCGATGGACGGCGGAGGAGCTTGCCGGCGAAAAGCTCTTTGCTCGAGATCTAGACGGGCAGACCTATTTGTAAAAGTCGATTTGAAAGGAGGTTCTCGATGGCTGTGACTTCGGTGGCGCTGGTGATGATCGGCAATCTGCTTCTGCTTCGCTTCTTCTGCCTTTTCACGGCACTTATCGATGACCTTAATGTAGTTGTCGAGTATAGTTGCAATGACTGGCACCATATCGGCCTCAACCACCCGAGTTCTTACGTTCTCGGTTCCGCGAACTCCTATGTTAACCACGCACTGGAAAGCGAGATTCCATTTCCACGTATCCATCATATCTTTGCTCCGCCCCTGTTTTAATATACATACCAACCTCTCGATACCCCCATCGACTGTCAAGATGTCGCGAATGCGAGCTGACGAAGTGGTAAGGTAGGCGAGATGGTTAAGCGAGTTAATGAGGGGAAGGGTTGAAGTGCAGTCAAGAGCCCGGCGGTCATATAAGGCGGTAGTGATGCCTACCGACGCCTTATTGACGTTCGGGATGCTAAAATTGACTTCCCTCATATTGGTTTATATCAGAATCAGGTGGTATTAATGATGACGACGGAAACGATAAGGGGGATGATATGTGAACGTCTGCAGGTGGCCGTCGTATGGATTACAAAGGTTTCGTCCAAGTGAATAACCTTTTCCAGATGCAAAGCAATGCCACCTATCTTCCAACGATTCTAGATGAACGCGTTGGATTTAATTCGGAAAGACTTTAATGCAAAGTACGAGTGTGGTAATTTTGTACGTTGATGTGTTTGAAAAATGCGTAATAAGTGAACCCTGGCTTTTCTCGGCGCAATTGTCGACAGAACAATAGGACCCGGTTATATATTGTGACTCGGCGATGGAACACGATGTCGGTCGATGCCTTTGTAAGTGCCCGGCGCGGTTTTTAGGATGTCGATGAGAGAATAGGATTAATTGAGTCTGAATCCAAAGGTTTGATAGCGACTCGACTGGTGAATTAGCCCAAATGCCTCAGACCGCCCCCGGATACCCTAGGGTGCCTTGGCTCACTGGATGGGATGATAGAAGAAAAAAAACAGAGATGGAGGCCCGAATCTCCAGCGCGGCGGACTCTATGGAAAGATGGACGTCTCCATCCAGATCACAAAGATAGGAATAGAGACGAGAAAAACGATGAGACAGAATTCGCTGAGCTAGGAGGAGGAAGACGGCGATTCGTTTCGGGGGCTGTGAGAAGTTGGTTGGTGTATCGGAAGAAAAGATGACTACAGTAGCTTAGACTAGAAGACTAGGGGGGAAGAATTTCAGTGTGGAAGAAGGGAAGTGGTTCCGCTCCGGGTACAAGTTTACAAGATTACCCAGGTGTTGCGAAAAAAAAGAGGCGAGTACCTAGGTAGGTATCTCTCTCAGGCGACCGGGTTGCGCCAAGTTAGGGGGCTGCCCACTCGCAGCTGCCAGGGTTGTCAAAAGTGTGTTATCCACTATCCACCACGACCACTCTTTTCCTAGGCTTCTTCTGGGCGCATTTTCCACACTTCGGGTCAGCTTGCTCCAGTTAGTCCAGTGTACTCCAGCGCTGCTGCAGTTGCTGGGAATCTCATAATTGCAAAGTGCAGGCACGCTAATGCTATTAGATTCCATTAGGGCAACTTGCTTGCTGTACCTAAAGTTTGTGCCCCAGTGAGCCGGGCTAGGCTAGCCGCTACTACTTGACTTACATTTTTCTACGCTGGAAGTAATGCCACAATTATGCCATAATCATCACACTTCTTCAATACCATACCACTGAAAGGTTTTCCAGCAAGCTGGGTCGAGACTCGAGAGGAAAATTGCGGCGAATCCGACATGACATAATTTCATCGAATAGAGAAGCTCGGAATTTCTATACTTGCCTGCGTACCTGACAACATTTCCTTACTTAAATTAAGAATGATTTAAATTGTTTTTCAATCATTATCTTTTTGAAGTTCTTAATAACATTTACCATCATTGAATTATATGTATCGCATTTGTGAAGCTAGAGTTACGAGGTAAAGAAAGTGTAATCCATTAATATAGCAACAACCGAATCTATTTTAGTGTAAGTTCCACTGAAGCGGGAGCGCTAATAACTTTACTCCAGCTGCTCCAGGTACCTATTGTACCTACGTGATATTATTAAAGGATTATTATATTATTATTCGATCGCTTTGACTTTTGTGGTATTAGTTCGTTTCTTAATTGGATCGTTGAAGAGAAAAAGTAAAAATCTAATACCGACCTAGGTATATTATAATAAGTATTATTATAACCCGCAAGGCTAGGAAATAATTTTGCATGCAAGGACTTCAATTATCGATCTGCTGTTGAACGCGTGAGAATTATGTAAAACGGTGCCTTCTTATTGGTAAGCATTGCGGGCACTTGGCAATCTGCTATAAAATTACCAGCCAGAAGGGTATATCACAAGCGCTAACTATTACTTCGAATTACGAATCTTCATACAGAGGCGGTTAGTTATCAAGAAACTACTACTAGCTAGTAATTATCAAGTTCTAAGGTAAAATACTAGGTATACCGCGTTAAGCGACCTTTTCTCGATCATGTTGTCGTGGCAAAGAGACTACTTAGAGATCTTACACGTGCGAAGTCAACCATCCCACAAGTCACGTTGCGACCTGTGTGTCTGTTCGCTTTTAGAATTTTACACATAATGTGAGCAGCCAATGTAGCCAAGGAACGCCGAAAGGGCGAGAACCATCTTGGCATCTTGGTGAGAAAGATAACTCATCGGCCTTGAGCTTCAGTGGTGAGGCTTGTCTTGATATAAATATTTCAGATGACGATCTCCTACCGACCTAAAATCTAGAGGAATGTGGCAGACGAAGTGCAGAAACGGCCACAGGCTTGTGGCATGCCGAGCCCGTCCCCGCTTCGGATGATCGTTTGCGATGAGGACCCGGAGAGAGGACACGGCCGAAAAAGGAGGTTGGTAATTTCTCCATTGGGTTTACGTCGTGGCTACCCTGCTCAATATTGGGTAGTAATAAGCCATCAAAGCCATGTCATATTTTCGAATCGTCTGCATGTTTTCCGTCATAAATCCGTGTCCGTGCTGGCGGGTTCAACTGTGCGTTTTCATTAATGATCCTCGGACAAGTTCGACATGTGTGGTCTCTGGGAAAAGATCATATGAGTTTCCTATTATTATTGGGCTGACATGCTTTAGCTTTACGAGCAAGGACCTCTTGGCCCCCCTACATACATCGCTCATCAAACAGAGATTCACCATTTTACTGGCATCTTGATCGTCAATTATGCTTATTACTAATGTGGTAATGAGAGATGGCACTAAGAAATGAGATCTGATTTTTCAAAACGCCTCTTGCCTCCCCCTCATATCCTCATACGTAAGGGGGCAGGTAAAGGTAGGTTGATAGCTCTCTATCGGTGGCACTACTGCACTTCAGGTCAAGCCAATCGTCACCGACCTTTTGCTTGAAACGGCGAGACGGGTCAAGGAGCTCGAAGGCTGGACCGGGGTCCTCGAAGGTGAGAAGGCGAAAAAAGGATGAAATAGGATAGTCTAGAGCATTCAGGGTTACATCTAAACGCATACTACTGTATGCGCGTTGAATCGCGTCACGAATTGAACCTTGGCACGGACTGAATAATAGTGGTTCGAAAGGAATCGGAGTTTCCGTTGAAGAAACTAAGGGAGTAAGTGTTAAATTTCTTTTTAATAGTTTTGCTCCTACCTATGCAATCACCCAATTCTCTCGATGGATGAAGAATGTCTTATCAATGTTTAAGAGCCGTGGTATGCATTCTCATTTAAAATTCGGTACCTGCATCTTAAGGAGTAGTCGGGTGGGTAAGGTATTGATATACTTACCTCTATACCCGACTTGTCCGCAACGGAGCATCCGTAAAAATACATCGGCCCTATCCGATCCCGGAAGCTTACATTTTACCTAGATTGATATAAACTTACCTACATAGGTAGGTACCTGTTAATAGACGCTTCAAAGATGGCAGTGACTACTTAAAGCTCTAGCAAACAAAACACGTTTTTCTCTAAGCCTATCTCTTAATAATAGTCCCAATATGTCTTAAGCACTAAGCCTTAAAATAAGCTCGTGATCGTATACGCCTCAGACAATGACTTACAGGTGACTTCCAAGAGAACTACGCGCGGCTGAAATATTGCAGCTAAGGTAAGTACCTATTCAGCCACTGCTCTGAGAAATAGCCGAGTCTCCAAATTACTGCTCAACGCTTCAACTAATTACCTAGATTTTTCCTACTGGTCTGTTTGACGCCTGTGTATCGGTAGGTGAGTTAAGCCGTTAGATTTGTGGATGGCGATAAGTTCGATCCTCCTGTTCATAGAAACGATTGGATCTGACAGGCATCTCAACCGACCCCAACACCCCTTTACGGGCGCTTAAAAAGATACTTACATACCTAGGTAATTCGCTTTTTTCTCACCAACCTCCATTGATGACAATCTGATCAGCCGCGCCTTGGCCCAGCCATCTAAGACAACATATCTTACCGGTCTTCTTGCTGACGTAGGTGGCACATTTCATCCAGCCTAGTTACTCGTGCTGCTCGTGTGAGCAAGGCTAGCTCTTAAACCATAAACACGCCTAATGGTTCCTCATAAAAGATCTCCATATGCGCAGTGCTTTGGACCTATTCTGGTACACTAGTGTAATGTCAACTGGAAATCCAACGTCCGATGATTTTCGGGAATCGGTACGGTTAATAACAAGGTTGGCTCAAGCCAGATAATAAGACAGCCAAGACCTAGCAAGCGACGTTTCACGTACTGATCCAGATCTGACGTCGTATTCAATGATGAATGAGCCTCCTATCAGTCACTGAAAGAAGGACCAACCATCTTAGATCTATAAAAGTGTATCCGTACGCTCATGATTGACCCACCAAGCCTTCAACCACTCACAGATGTCTAAATATGTGCCACAAAGTTTGAGAATGGGCACAAGCCACCCCTTGTCAGGAGATACTGTCTTCTTTAATTCAGCCTTATTTTTTCAGCACAGCTAAAAATCATGATTCTTGAATATTAACCCCTTATGCGTTCTGGGGTAAGGCTACGATTCATGGGTGGGATGAAACACCGCCTGTCTCGATAAGATTACTATTCACATGGGACCGACGACAGGGTAGACTAAATTCAATATTCGGCACCGTGTCCCGATTGATATCCCGATATCCCGGGGCCAATCTATCAAGCTCTAGATACCTATATTTGCTACAATCTAAGGCGATTATTCATGATCTGATCGACGCGGCTGATGGGACGAACTGTCTTCGAGCACACCGCTATGATGAGCATTGATATTCTCCGTTGTGTGCATGAAGCGTGCAGACCAGCAGTTCTTGGACGATATTTCATGCGGACTTGGAGATCTTGGGCCACAAGACGTCATTAAATCATTGATGGGACACGATAGGTATTGTCGGCGCACTAGCCTAGTCTATAGGCGGAACGAATTTCAGCAATCTCAAGTTAACAATCAACAACCCTGTTGTTTTCCCCTGACTCCATTCACTCCATACGATGACGACGCGCCGCATGAGAGAGGGTTAAATTGTGAGATATCTTCAGATTGATATTTTGTAAAGGCATGATGTCTCTTAACTCACCCGGTTAATATGAAGTATATTATAGGCGGTTCGTTGATTTCGAGGTGCTCCTTCATGGAAGTTCTAGCGAGTATTTCCATCAGTCTATCTGATACCGGTTAAGTATATGTAGTCAAGTAAAGCATCGAGTTCCCATAATATTCTTATATGACTAGAGAATTGTGAGGTAAAGTTCTCCTGATGAAAATTTCGTCGCGTGAAGCAACCTCCACTACCGTATTATACCTCTATCGTGATATTTGGAATATATACTAAGGAAGTATATAATCTATCTCGATGTTGATCATAGTCTTAAAGCAGTGGTAAAATATAATAGGTTAAGCGAATAGAAAGTGATATGGCCGAACTCAAGACTTTCCTAGTCTTAGATTTCCTTCAATAACTAAAGATATATAAGAACAGGCCTCTATTCAAATTATTATAGACTACTAAAGTCTGGCGTTAAGATAGACCAGGCGAAGTATCGTTATAGTCACTTCTACGCGACTTAAACCACGAATATCCCTTTTGAATGAATACAAGATGCCAACAAGACAATCATATACTATGTTAGTGCCATAGTGGAAATAACATCAAGCCAACGACTCGTTTCCTTCTAGTATACCTTCCGCTACTCCTAAGGTTTGGTAGGACTTGATATACCAATTGGCATCGACAACATTGTGTAGAATATATTCAATTCATTAGGTATCATGACGAGCGATAAGTTCGTAAATATCACACTAGGTTATGTCGCTCCAAGACTCAATCACCGCTCATTTTTGCATGCCTGAAGTACTTCATACCAACCCACGCGACGACGACCCAGACCCAAGCCATGATACACGTCAATATAAGTAATGCCGGATAGTATCCAATTATCGGCAGCGTAGGATCGTCTTCGAGCTCCGGAGGCGCGTACGGGGTTGTCCCAACATCCCAGGCCCAGCTCCATACGTTTAGACATGATCCCATGCCTATTATAAACACAAACCACGTCACGACCAGCACTACCCATCCCCACCATTCCGTCTCGCTGTAGTCATGATCTTCGTGCACCGTGGGGAGCGGGCTGGCAGTTAGGCCCTGTAGAGATAATGGTGATTTAGTGTGTTTGACCGACCGCCGCCGCTGGATAGAGGTACTAGGCGCCCGGTTCGGGAAGTAGGACTCGGAGCCGGACGACAAAGAGAGCTCCGGGCGGAGAGGTGACGGGACACGGACTGGTATTGAGAGGATGTCTTCCTCGTCCGTTGTAGATGTGTATGATATCGTAGGGCTCGTCACCTGCGACTCGTTTTCGAGGGGTGACGGGGAGGCTATCGGGACGGCATCTCTCCTAGCATAACCGTCCATAGACGGGCGCGGTGTGAGATCCGAGATCCCTAAGCCGAGGCCCTCGCTCGCCACCATAGGTTGCGGCTTAAGTGTGTTCCCCGGTTGGGCGGCTGGTTGTATGGCCACTGACGTATCAATAGCTAAAGGTTTTAGCTCCCGCCTTTCCCGCGCCGCGCCGCGACCCAGGAGGGCGACTTTCCGAAGCGACCCCTTACGCTTGCGGGTCTTCTGCTGTTGGGAAATGGCGGCGGCGAGCGCGCGGGGCGGTTTGCTAGAAGGATCTTGGTGGTGTCGCGATTCGTTGAGGCTCGACCTACTGTCGGAGGTGCGCAAAAAGGGGAACTTTGAAAGGATGCTGCCCCCCGAACCGCTCCTCTTGCGCCCCCCTATTGCTATATCCGGCGAAGATCCATTTTGGCTCTGTGGCTGGGCTGGAGGTACGTTCTCCATCGTATATCGTATTTCGGGATTTGCTGTCCTTCAAACTGGGAGAGCGTCGTGAGCCTTCCCATCGTGCCTTATCGAGCTGGGGAATACATCGGATTAAGTAGTCGTCGTCTATGGTCTAGTGTCATTTGTATAGGTAGGTAGATTCGAGGGTTCCTTCGCAAGGAGAGTATAAAATTGGGGGGCTATTCCCCTTTACGAGGTGTTAAGTCGCCAATTTCTCACTATGGCGCAAGATAATGGGAATTGGGCGTTAATGAGGGGAGCTCATAAACTCAAAAATTGTAGAATCGCGAGGTTCTAACGAAAGCGCGTGGCGGCTCTCTGGCTGCCCTGTTCGCGGTCTAGCCCCCCGTAAGGCTCGAGCTGCTGCTGCCGCAACTTTAAAACACGCCAATGAGATAGTTACGTGGCACGTGCATATGTCAGAGTACAATTGTGGTACATAGATCATGGGGTAATCTCTTTGTCAATGTATGTACTATGTTGTACATCAATTACGAAAAGTAACACATTTGTAAACTCAATTCATGCGACGTCAATCGATTCGATCCTCCGCATTCCAATTCAATTATTGAACCGCATGCGCCTCCCAAACGGCGAGCGCAGCTCCGGACTTTTTCTAAGATTCTAAGACAAACTTATCCAAAAAGCCAAAAAGGCCAAAAGTCGACCCGAACATGGAACCGAGATGAGGTCGACTCTCCATCGCCTCCAGTTATACGGGAATACATTACCTACTTAGGTAACAAAGTAATTCCCCGTTCCATTTATTTATTCCTTCTGAATCGGGATAAGCGCCGAATTGGTTGGGGATGGCTCCCACCAGCCGTTTACAACCACCGCCTCCCATATCTGTCACTCCGATAATCCAGACGCCTGACGAGTTCGACGATCCCGATATCGACATTGCTATTGACCTTGACGACGACGGTCGGGGGAACCCTAATTACTTAGGGTACGGGCAAAATAACCTCCTTTCGCCGAACCGAGACGCCTTCTACGACCCCAATCGCCTGTCTCCCGTGGCCCCTACTTTCCAAGTCAACGACTTCCTAAGTCCCAACATGGCCTCCAGCTCCGGTGGTCTCAGCGAGAATACTTCGCCTGTTGACATCCCCAATGCGTCCAATGGCAATGCTCCAAACCCTTTCAACTTCCAAACCCAGATAATATCTACGTCCCCCGTCAAGCCCAATGTAGGCCAGCGACGTGGCCACAAGTACAAGCACTCGAGCATCAGCGCCCAGCACCAAATATTTCAGGAGCCGCCCCCAAGGCCCCCTCTAGCCCTGCCGCGGGATCTGCCTATCCCCACTGTGAGGGAGGCTTGGAAGTCTATGTCAAAGGACCAGCGACGACGTCTATACTGGTGCATGTGCCACCTGCTCATTGCCGTATCCGTATTCCTGTCCGCGCATGGCTCGCTCGCTATGACGGCGCTCTCTCACCTTGTACTCTTCGATGTGGGGTCAGCGCTGATCTGCGTGGCCGTCGAGGTGCTCGGCAACTTCGAAGTGTGGAAGCGGAGCAGCATTCGGCACCCTTTTGGGCTGGAGCGGGCCGAGGTTCTAGCCGGCTTCGCCCTGAGCATCTTCCTGATCTTCGGCGGCTTCGATCTCGTCAGCCACAACCTAAAGCACGTCCTCGAGGGTAAGGGCGGCCACGCCCCGCACCACCCAGACCCCCACGACGGCGGCGAGCCCAGGGTCCCGGCTGGCGGCCTGGACATGGCGGGCCTAGCCGCTATCGCCGCCACCCTAGTGAGTGCGTATGGCTTGAAGAACCACGCCCGCATCAGCAAGGTCATGCGCGTGAGTTACCTCGCCAGCCTGCCTAGCGTGCTGTCCAACCCGTTCCACTTCATGACGCTCTCCACCTCTGCCGTATTGGTCTTGCTCCCGCTTCTGTCGATCCCGATCCACATGCTCCTCGACAGCGCCATCTGCGGCGTAGTCGCGATCGCCATGTTCGCGCTCGGCACACGGCTCGCCATCGCCCAGGGCCTCATGCTGCTCATGAGCTACAGCGGGCGCCTAGGCAGCAACGGCGGCGCAAGGAACAAAGACGTCGGCGTCGCGGATGTGGTGCGCGAGATCGAGGCCGAGCTCGGCGTCGAGTCGGTCGAGGAAGCTCAGTTCTGGCAGGTCCACTACGGTCTCTGCATGGCGAACCTCAAACTCTCCGTCTCTAAGGGCGCGGACGACGCGGCGATGAGCCGCCTAAGAGCCCGCGTCGCGAGCCTCGTGCAGAATAGGCTCGGAGAGGGGTACGGCAAGGGCGGCAGCTTGAGGTGGGAGGTCAGTCTGCAGATGGGCACGGTCGGGCGGTTCTAGCTGCCGGTTCTTGGGACGGCGTATATGGATACGGAGAGAAAGTTCTCTCGGGTGTTGGCGTTGAGGGCGGTCTCTGGACCTAGACACCTAGGTAGATAAAAAGTAGACTAGTAGGTTAGACATTAGGAGCCAGCGCTTGTTGCTTATATCTAGCTTTGGGTCTTCGATGTATATTTTACACCTTTTTTGGGGAGGTTTTGTACATACTATTACCTTGTTACCTATTACCTGATGTTTTGAAGGGAATGGGGGTGGACGGGATGGGGATGGGTGGGGAGACATAAAAGGCTAGTTATTTATTTATACCCTAAGAGTAAACGGATTTAGAGTATATTGTTGTTGTCGTTATAAGTACCTAGTGTTGTGATCTGATATGAGGTGTTGTTTAGGCTCATCGATTTGGTGTATATATATACAGTGAATGGTGTAACGATGAAGGTTATATGAATGTTGATAGGGGTTATCTTAGAGACGGTAAGTCCAACACGCACAATATTAGGCTTGAGTAGCACAGATATAACAGGATGAAGATGGTGTTGTATACAAGATAAAGGATAAAGCATACAGTTATATAAAGACACACATCTTTTCATTTTTCTTGCCTATAGGCGCAACTGGTTATGAGCTCTTTTTGGTGCTTTCGTATGTATTTATTTAAGATTTTATATTGAATATATTGCCGGTAGCTAGTTACCTGTTTTATTTCGTGATCTTTGCAACCCCCAAGATGTCCCAGTGACTTACTCTTCTATCGGGCAGCTTCTGCTTACCTGACTAGTTGGATGAGTTGCCACTCTCACCACCTCCTACAGCCGAACTGCTATTTTCTTGAGAGAAACCATGGCCAGATTCGAGCTATTACACATGCCTTTTACGAGATACCCAGATTCGAATAACTTCGAGGCACATAACAACAACATGCAAGTTTACTTACCCCTTCCCTATCTGCGATCAGTGACTAGAGACGCCCTATCTATCAATATATTGACTGCTTGTGCAATTGACCTTCATTGTCTGACGATGTCTTTGGAAGAACATATTTTTTCTTCTAAATGCTGAGGTGATTTAACAACCGTGAATTGGTGGGGATTTCATATAATATCGATGTGATGAGTTACGGAGTAAAGGACCGTCATTTACTTCAGGGGTAAGTGAATGTGTGTTTGTGTTTAAAGGGTAGAAGAAAACCACCATCAACGTACCTAGTTAAGTTATAAGTTATAACTACCTGCTTTCGAGCCTCTCGTCTTGGCCGCTCTGCTAGAGGCAGTTGGCTCATCATGCATCTCCTTTACTTTCTTCCCCATAGGCGCGTTGTAAAAACACGGTAACAACAATCGACGAAATATATGTCGTCTTTATCAATCTAAGCAACTAATTCCTTCCTATCTGGTGTAGTAGGGCGCATCTACACCTTCCGTCTCTTCTGGCTCGCTCCTAGCTACCAACTAATAGGTCATTTATAATATACAAAGGTCGGGGAGGCCGCGTGCTTCTAACTCAAACAATATCATGGCCTACATCTCTACATCTAACATTACTCCACTCGCTTCATTTTCCTCAATACTATCTTTATGGATCCATTTAACTTCTGTATCATTCTTGTCACTGTCGTTTACTTTAGACTTCAAATCTATGCACCCAACTGGTGTTTTCTAGAACCATTCTTAGCTTGTTTATTCATTCTCTCGCTAATACATTTTTGTTTACGAGCAAGACGTAGAGTAGCCGATGGAGATGGAGAATCAGGTGGGGAATCAGGAGGAGAATCAGGAGGAGAATCAGATGGAAATCCAGCCGGACCAAATGGTAGAAGATCAAGAACAAGACCTTCAAGACGAGGATTCATCTACCTCTGATATCTCCAGCCTTAAGTCTGTAGGTCCCGATCCAGGAATGACGGAGTGTGGTATCTGCCTCCGCAACTTTACGGACCCCTCCCTTACGACTCTCCCCTGCGGTCATATCTTCGACAACGAGTGTATGCTCGAATGGACCCAGGTCTACGATGTGGCTGTCTTTTCGCAGGCCCGCGTGAGATGTCCCATGTGCCGTGCCTATCTTCTCTACAACTGCGGCGACGTTATCTCAATGCACCACTTACGCCCCGGCGTCAAAATCCTCCCTCAAGAGCTCACCCTGAACTGCCAGAGCTACAAGTCAGAGAGCGATACTCACTCCTTGTCATCCCCCGAGAGGCCACTGAACCCGCAAACATTTGCCGAGATACAAGCACCAGCAGGCCAACTACAATTTCAAAATTTCGTTCCCGGCAACCAGGCGATCTTCAACAGCGATGATTCCAACCAGGGCCCGGAAGGTCCGCCGAACACCGTCGAAGACGACGACGACGAACCCCAAGACATTCAGATGGCTGATGTCGGGCACCAAGGCCACCTGAGCCTGCGTCCAAAGCACCACGATTTTCGCTTCATGACGTCGATATCCCAGAACCCCGATCCCGCCTGGCAGACACAGACCTTGGATGACTACAAGGTCACCAAACGAACAATAGCGAACGCCCTAGACGACGGGCTACACAAGGTGATAGAGGACGCAATGCAGACGCAGTTTGAAGATTGCGAGAGCTATGAGGATAACCACCAAAACCAGTTCGGCATACCGATCAACGGCGTTATGTGGGATAACCTCGAGAGGTTGTGGAATCGCCTACGTGATGCGCACCGCGAATTCCAGCGCCAGCATGAGGGCTTCATTTACCTGAGCGACGTCGCGCTCGAGTTCCGGGCGTCCAGGGAGCAGTTCTTGAACGACAAGCTAGAGCAGTTTTGGGGGTTGTATGAGTATATCGATCACGAGATCAATAAGGCGTACGGAAATGAAAGCTAGAGGTTGTATATATTGGAGAACCTTCGAGAGCGGAAAAGGGGGCCTCGGCTATTCGCTGGCGGTATGTGCTTGAGTTGAACATACAGCGGAGTTGTTGTTATCTTGAAAATACGCTGTCTTCTAACAGCCAGCCATTCTTGTATTAACTACTGTATTCAGCTTACTGATATCAACCAGCGTACTTGCTTAGTTCGACTGTTATATATCTGGTGTTGATATTATGCTTAGGCTCGACATGACGACCACCCTCTCTGCATCAGTCTTCATTATTATAAGAAATGGCTACAAGACGATGGTTAAGGGTAAGCTGAGTCACCGTTGCGGGAATCCACAACCGACATATCTACGTTGTTGACTCGTACATATATCTTTAGGAGGTATCATTTCCTCGAATATCTGAAATATTCAGACATGAAACCTTCAGATTTATCGAGGGCCTATAACCAGAAGATTACTTATAACTTGAGTTTGATATCGACGGCACTGACTAAAATAGAAGCAGTAAATTACCTATGGCATCATGACATGAGCCCTAGAGATATACACTTGTACATGAATGTGCCTTTTGGCCGTCGCTGCGGACGTCGAAATCGGGTTTCTTATTGGTCGAACCCGCAAAATGCGTACCTTCGTCGTAAGAACTGGTGTTTCGTGGAGGCCGCCGACAGCTTAGCCGAAGATAGGATTATCAGAAACATGCTCGTTTGTAAAGCCTCTATATAAAACTATATCACACTAGGTTTGGAAACGAGGATGAGTGATATCTGACAGATGAGAGATCCTGCCGGCTACTCTTTGCAAGGGACAGCTAGTTGGCATGTCGTAAACCCGATACTCGAAGCTTGTCACCGGGGCCGGTCATCTGTATATCGTATACCTGGTCAATCCACGCAAAAGGCCGAACGTGAAAATACCGTGCTGGTCGAAAAACTTGTCACGGTTGCGCAGTCACCGAGGTACATCGTTCATGGATCAGCATAATCTCTCTTAAGCAGAGCCGAGCCTCAACCCCCCTTCCTATCGAACATCGCCTGCGTGCCATTCCGTTTAAGTATTCCGGCCTGTGACGGAAATTCCTCTCGCATTTCACATATAAGTCGAATAGGGTGAAAACCCGCGAGACAATACTACTTGCATCTGCGTCCTGGTCTCGGGAGCGCTCGCTCATGACATGACGGCGTCCGTCTGCAATGTGCGACGGCTATATAATGACGCAGCACGGCAACATTAGATGCTGGCTACAAGTCTTGTATTTGACAAGTCGTAGCTGTTTAAGTATAGTTACCGTAGATGGTCACCGCTAATTGGAATGGTTTTAGGAGACGGGTTTGTATTCGTATCTTGTCCTGTAAGCGATGAGATCCCATGGAACTCGTGACACATAAGGGTGTGATGGATTCAACTAAGTTGTACGCAGTCGAGTGGCGGTCAAACGATACCCCGAGGTATTAATTGGTATCCAGCTTTGTCTTTGAAAATTGAGAGGTTTTGTTATGGGTTTCACAATCAGATGATGGCTGAGTGATGAAGTAGAAGTGGAGGAAGAGTAGGTAACGAACGTGAGGTAGTGGAGGTGTAAGTGGCGTCGATAGGTTGATAGGGTTCCCCCCTGTGGCTCATCTATTATCTTATCCGAGGGCTGAGTCCTACATACATACATACATATGTATGTAAAGCTTCCACTATCACTAAGCGCTCGAGATTTCAAGGGCCGGCCATAGTACTTGTACTAATGCAAGGAAAGCTCATAATCGAATCCTCCCCTTCCTAACCGAGCTTGGATGTGTTAGTTAACCTTGCGTCGCCAAATAACGTGGCACAGCATCGACGAATATGAAGAAACTCGTTTGTGTTGGAGCTTGCTATCTTGATACTATCCTGGAGTGAGTCTCCGCCCCTTGTCGCAGAATAAGCATGACCTGACTCAGATCCATCTCACGCATGTAGCGTGCCTTACTACCCGGGCGAGGACTCTAAATTACGTGCCACCAATTTACAAGTGCGCCGTGGCGGCAATTGTCCCAACACCCTCCAGGTGCTTCAGCAGCTCCTGAGGGAACGGCCTGGTGGTCCTGGCCATGATGTCAAACCCTACCTGATATCGTGTTTGCCTAGTGCCGACGCACCTGCGACGGCAACCATAGTGGACTCCTTTGGGCCAGGAAGCCTCGTCGACTTCGCGCGATGCATCTTCCGCGCGAATCACAGGGATCCCGCGAGCAGCTATATCATACGTAGCGAGGAAACCGGGAGCCGTACCCTCGTCAACTACAGCGACCTACCTGAGATGACGATCGACGAGTTCGTCACTGCTGCCGACGAGGTCGGCGACGAAGCTTGGTTCCACTTTGAGGTACGCCGCCGGCAGCCGTCGTAGAGCTGGGAGAACTGCTATCATAGGCTCGATCTAGAAAAACTCACCCCAAGATAATACATGCACAGGGACGGATTCCTGAGACGACGTTGCAATGCATCCGGTACTTAAGGCGGTCGTTCCCTAACACACGAGTGAGTGTCGAGGTCGAAAAACCGGGCCGAGAGGGGCTAGAGGATCTCGCGGCTGAAGCGGACGTCGTGTTCTATTCGCGGAGCTGGGCTGAAGTGAGTCACCTCTCTCATTTCCCCCTTCTCATGCGAGGTTTTTAGGACGGCGGTAGAATTCCCGTAGTAGCAAAGAGTTGAGTTAATAAGTTGACGACAACCCGGTTCTTAGAGTAAGCGGTACGAGAGCGCTCAGCGATGCCTGAGTGCCCAATCGGGCGTGGCCCGGAAAGCGTGAGTTGCATTGGAAACCCAGTCGCTAGACGAATGCAGCACAGCACAGCACAGCGGGTGCGCTGAGATACTATACTAAAGTAAGGTTGCTAAGTAAAACCCCGTTGGTTCAGGACCCTCCTCCTATGTACGTGGGGATCGGACGGTGCATCGTGTCTATCACTTCCCATCGAGAAGGCCGTGTCTTGCCCGGCTACCTTGCCAGGGCAAACCATTTCCGTAGTGGAGTATGTCAGACCGCCGGTGGCCCAGAAGCCGGTCTCCTTTTTCTTAGCTTCTTGAAGAAGAAGCAGCATCATCATCATCATCATCAAAGAAAACCAACATTAATGGGCTAACGATTATTTTATTATCCCTGCGTTAGCACCGTGGGAGCAGGTGACACCTTCATTGCCGGGATGCTATTCGGGCTGCTGTGCCACCACGAAGACTGGAACACCGAGAGGAAAGTCCAGTTTGCTGTGCAGCTCGCTACGTGCAAGGTGCAACGGGACGGATTCGACGGCGTTGGGGCCGAGGTGTTGAAGCATTTTGGAGTGGCGTCGTCTCAATGAAACTTGGACGATCGGTTATGAGATGAGATGTGACTAGCGAGCTGTGGTCGTGGTCGTGTGACAGGTGCCTTTTTCATTCTCCCTCTATTTATTTTTTTCTTCCTTTTCTTCCCTTCCCTTCCCTTCTAACCGGTATTACCAATTACCAACCAACTACCAACCTAGACACTACTCTAGTCCGGTCTGGTCTAGGTAGATTTATTAAAAACCCTCGGACGCCTATCCTGGGATGGTCTGCCGAACACGATAGGTTTTAGAAACATGCAAAATGTGTGTACGTAGTTCGCATAGTTCGGACGCAAAAGCAGGAAACCTATCCATTAAAAGGGCTTGCATGGATCGATGGCTCGTAATGGGACATATCCGGGGGGCCCCATCCCTTGGACTTGGTAGAGCGGTGTTATTATTTTAGGTAGGTAAGTATGTAGGTAGGTATCATCGTATTGTACCCTACATATTATACATAATACCTAGTATACTTAGTAGTATACATTACCCAGTAGGTACGAATAGGAGGACCGATGTGTCTTGTTGTTAGGGCTTGGAGAGAGAGAGGAAGGTGAAAAGACTGGCCGAGACTTGGGGATGATCGTTCTGCAAAAGGGTTCCCTCGAATTAAATGCCAGCAAGCAATAAGGTACAAGGAGCGGTGAAACTGTGGATCGATGGTGTGTAAGATGGTTGGCCCGTATTGGCAATTCGTGCAGTTGTAACAGGATAGGGGTCATACTTAAAGGGTGGCTGGTACGGGTAATAATCCGTTAAGATACTGTAGATAATACATATGTGACATCAAAACAGACTGGGACGACGATGATTGGCTCTTGTCTTGTCTTCTACTCGCTATTTTACTCTATCGGTAGCACACATTAATATCATTTACGTACCTATAGATGTATGTATTTCGCCGGTAAGATATAGTAGTTAGTGTATGTGTATGTCTTTGCGTCTAAATGCTATGCTATATCTGTATCTCTGTCGCATCTTATCCCACCTTCGGCATCCATGCGAAGCTCTTGTGGACACCGGAGCCGCGTCCCCGTACTCCATAAGTCTGGACTACCTCGTCAATCATTCATGAATGGGGGGAAGAAGGATAGCACGATGTGTCGTATCGAGGAAGAGCGAGCTCTTTGACGTAGGATTTGGACGTCGCAGAGCTGACACGAACGAATTCATAATCGGCCCACGGGCCACTAGCCCACGCAGCCCACGACAACTTGGAACTCCCTTTCCTGATGGATCCCCTAAATCCAAATAGCCCTGTCCGCCACTGGATGTTGTCGAGTTACATATTGCCTCGAGGCTTTCCACGGATGTTGAAAAGCCGCATCAAGTACACACATACTAACGGGTTAGGCATTATGAGTGGCCATGAGTGGTCAATAGAATAGCGCTGTCACGGCTGGGTTTGAACGGGCTTATTGTATCTGGTACCGAAGATCCTCTCGGTCGGTCGGTCGGTCGAATCTAGCTCATCCAAATCAACATCCCCATCCCATCCCTATCCCTATCCCCATATGAAGTTCTCGATGAGTTGGATAAGATGGATGGTTACACCTTTAGTTTTACTACATGCAGACTAAGCCATCATATAGTACCTAGGTAGGTAAGTTATCAACAATATTGGGCTTACGTAGTGTTCCGGAGGATAGGTAGCCGTCATCACGGGCATTGCTACGCCTTTACAAACATGCTTCGATACTTATCTAGTCATGACGCAACTATCCAGTTATCTATTTGTTGCGTACGGCATCAGGGTCACAGGTCACAGATCATTCGTCAAGTTCTATGTATATGTATGCCTACCTATGTCGAATAGCGGGTGATTTTACGCGCTCGACGATGTGCTGATGTGCTGCTGAAGTGATGATCAATCATCCTTAAAGGAACATATCCGGCAATCAAATGTCTAAGAGCTCGGGCGTTTCGGTTAGCATCGACATCGTTTTCTGCGATGGAAGCCCCTTTTAAAAATCGGACGATTGGAAACTCGAAAATCGCAAAGTGTCTTCTCCCAACACGGCATACACTACGTATTGACTTGTACGATGGACGATCCTGCAACAGCCTGGCCGGCTTGAGACCTCGTTTACCTGTCTAGTTCGAGATGGATACAACGAAGATGATGTATTCGGAGATATATTGGGGAGTATTAGATTCCTCCACCCACGTACATCTCGATATTGGTTTGCGCGAAGATTAGATTACTCCTACTTTGGAACATGCTGACGGTGCCGGGAGGTGCAGGAACCTCAAGTTTGAATCTTATTAATTGCCAGCCTTGGAAACAAGTCCGTCTTTCATAGTAAAGTGCTGACCGGACTTGAAGCCCGATCCTTTCCGGGACGAGGTTCTCTTATTAGTACCCGAACTCATATGTAAGATACAAGACCGTTGTAGACAAAGGTGTGTCGGTGGTGGTAGTATTGCTATTGGGAATACGGCAATCGTGCCTTAATTCGTCTTACACACAGGTTGTTCAACGCTATGTGACAGGTTTAATACAATGGTGGTTCAGGTATTGTCTAGCGGAGAATAGGTCCTTCTTGGCTCTTAATACATAGATGGGTTGGGCTGCACTAATTAAGTTGCTCCGAGGCTTAGTTATGGCTTGGGAGGGATCGAAGACATGTAAGTAAGTATGTACTATACTATACTATTGTAGGTCAATGTTATGCGAACCTAAGACTTGCACCAATCAACTATTGCCGATGACCATTCATGTTGATCTAGGGTGGCTACAGGTTAGGTTGGCCTGGTTGGCCTACTAATAACTCACCTCGGAGGGAGGGTTTCGTCAGCCTCCTTTCAATAAGGAGTGTCAGGTTGCTGAAATATGGAATTTTGAACCTTCGTCGAAAAGGCATGCAAAGTGGCGTGGATGGATCCATCTACAAAGCTACGGTGGACATTGGACAACAAGCTCTCGAATCCGCTCACCGGATGTGTGCCGTGATCACAGGTAGTGGCGATACGCAGCAGCACATCTGGGATCCAAGGCTCCGTTAATGCGCCTAATTAACCATCCTTTATGGGGTATGGAGAGTATGGAGACGAAGCTGGGTGCTGGGCTTCCCTGACTTCCCTGGCTTCCCTGAGCGCGGGCTGAAATTGGAGCAGGGACAGGAAGTCGAACACAGACCTACCGCCTAGGATCGGATTTGGAACATTGGAACCTCGTCACATCGGAACATGGCTGAACCCGAAAGGCCTTAAAGTACATGCTGTAGCCTGTCTATGGCCTGACGGCGAAGTCCACGGCTGTTAGCAACCACAGGCGATCTTTTCGGCGTTGTTATTCGACCCCCACAGTGAGACGGGCAAGTCATAACAGGGATCGATTGATAAACCCTACCTTGTGAGATCTAAATCAAGTAGTTTATGTACTATGTAGCCAAGTTCCAGGCCGACAGGCTCTAGGGCTCGGATGGAGTTTTACTGCAAAAAGAAATAGAAATCTTCCAGAGAATTCCCTCGTGTCGTTTCGACAAATTCCGGGATCCCTACCTACATACCCATAAACCAGAAACCCCATCCCATCCCATCGCTTGATGAAGATCTAAGCTGCCGTGTTCGTACATCTGTACACCCAGTAGCTGATGTGCTATGTACGTACCTAACCTACCTAGGTATATATTTACACATTATGCGAATCTCATCATACGCACGCCTTTGTGTGTGCCGCCGACATGACTTGTCGCAGACATCATTCACTACTACGCTCGATAGGCAGTTGCTAGCAAATGTAATCATCTGACTTCAGTGGTAAGCGTGGCACGAGGATTAGCATGTACGTATTCTTAGGATGGGCAAAGGACGGGCGCTTTAAGCATTGACATTCGAACCGGCCATACTACATACATAGTATGTATTGAATCGTGACGATGACGACGATGGAGTTGAGTTGGTCCTTTATAATGGGGAATGCATACTATGTATCTGTGTATGTGCTGCACAACCCTGAACAGCGAACGCCTCTCTCGAACCTTAGCTGCTTAGCACTTAGGTCGCAGCGCCACAGGTTCAACAAAAATTTATGAAAACTGGATTAGCGCCGCCCCCGGTCGAAGCCCACACAGCTGACGAGTAGCGGCAGTAGACGGCACGAGCGAACCGTTCGAAGGCTTTGGGACTGCAATTCGGCCGCACAGATCGCCTCCGGGCTTACCTTAGGTAGTTGGACCATTCAGTTGGCAACGTAACCACGCTTGAATAAGTGGAAACCCTATCAAGACCCTGAAGGCCTGACGGCGTTGCCATGATCGTCACTTGGCGAGAGTTGGCTGGCTGCTACACTAAGGTTCTGTGGAGTATTTTTCAAAGTCCAAAGTCCAACTGGCTTATTACACGATTCCACTATTAACTCAGCGCTGAGCGCTCACTAAAACACGGATGTCAAAATCGGTTCGGTTCGGAGCCTCCAAGGGTCGTAGTTACATAGTACCATTTCGCCCTTCCTAAGGGATCTCAGGGTTAGGTACTTGTTCCAGGTCAGTACGATAAAGGGAAAATATCACCAAGTTCAGCCTTTATTCATCTCATGTGATGATTTATTTTTGTTTTATTTGGTTGCCCGGCTCGACACATGCATTAGGCCACATATGGGTCTAGTTTCACCGAGGCTCTTTTTAATCTCGTAGGCTCCTAATAAATGTGACTTGCAACCTAGAATGCAGAGCCTTTTTTTCCTATCCCGCCACGAAACAGTGGCCTGCAGGTAAGCTATAGGTGATTTCGTCGAAACGGATGACTGGATGACTGAGCTCTAAGGAGGAGGGGGGCTTGGTAAGGTTCATGGTGTGGGACTGCAAGAATGGCAAAATCACGATCTCTGACTCGCAGAGTGCTTGCATCGGTCTTGATCAATGTCATCCATGCCCGCGACGTCGGACGGGGGCTTCCAATTTAATAGGAATAGCGTTGCTGACCGAGGGAAATAGATGTGAGGTGAATTGCCGTAGTCCTACCGCCTTGATATTAGAACAAGTTTAAGTAACTCTTTACCCTTTACGCCTTGTGCGACATCCAAATCCTATCTAAGATGACGATGGTGCTTTGCCCATGCCGGGAAGGTGTACATACGCATAGGTACTATGTATGTAGGTTGATCGAAACTCGTGAATCGTATGTAAGACCCAGCATTAGCAATCCCGGGTTGAATCCTTGGAGGAGATCTGGTTGGTCGAGACATGTTGCGTTGTAACTCATAACACACATAGCAAGACCGGCAGACGCTTCGTTGATGAAGGAAATTAGTAGATTGGGCAGCTTGTTTCCTTGGAGACTAGGATCTTTCCACCTGTTTGGGACCTTGAGCTAACGGCTCCAGGCATGGAGGGTTTCATTCTGCGCGCTACTCACGCATATTGTGTATACGCACAATACACCACAATACCTACACACTTGGCTTTCAACTTTCGGGCAAGAGGCTAAGAAGGACCTTGAAATATGATGATCGGTGGCTGAGTACTTTCGTGTATGTACACAAAACTACGGTCGCACTCTATTACGACGCTGCGACCTTGCGACCCTGACTGACAACACCATCATGTATTATCACGATGGTTCGGATCTACCAACTTGTACCGAGCGGCAAGAAGGTCCTTTACCGACATAAGAATAAAACAGATGCAGCCAGCCACGGCTGTTGTGTCGGGTACGATATACAAGTGTGACCGTGCTGTAGGTAGGTACTGTAAGTGTAGGTAAGTATGTAGTCCTAGTCCCTAGAAGGCCGCGTATTAATAGGTCTAAGCAATAGCCCAAGAACCAACCGAATTATGTGAAAGGCGCTGTGATCTGCATTTGCTAAATATTATTTTCCGCGAGCACTTTTAGATCACCCATAATAGTAGGAACCCATGTGCGATGTGCGGAGTGAGCGGAGTATGGATTATGGATTCTGTGCACTGACTGACTTGACAGACTTAGAAGTTGTTATTGTTTGAGATTGAGAAAGATTAAGAAATGCCATCCACAACTTCCATTAGCTTTAGTAGGTATCCACAATAATCTTTGAGGGATGGATAAACAGCTGAAGCTTAGATCCATGAAACTTGATGTAACCGATCCATTGAAAGTACCAAAGTATCTACTTAAGCAATCGACTAGTCTAATTTGTTTTAGTCTCTTCACTTTTTAGCTACCTATACGAAATAGTTAAATAAAAGAGACTAAATTATTAAGGCTTCATTCGTATGCAGCATTCAGGTGCCACTAGAAAGAATTATCGTATTAATACTAAGAAAATACTAGCAACGCATTAAGTAAGAAACAAGCAGGCAGGGTGCTCGAAAAACAATAAAGTCTTCGCGAACAAATTGACCAAATTGATGAAGTGGAGTTTCAATACTTTACAAGATATCGTCTTAGCGAAAGGTTCAAGACGCAAGACTTTCAAGACTCAAGCTGCATGATATTCCGGATATTGTACATGTAAGGAGCAAGTTATGTATCCATATGGATATTACCTTACTTACATACACAATCCCATACATGTATGTACTATGTAATAAGGTGCAACGACCCATCGAAAAAGAGGCGCGGTGTAATAGATGATGTACTTGAGTACGTCGGGTGTCCCTGCAAGTACGCTAGGTTCAATAATATTCCTTTCGTGGTTTAAGGGGAGCGCTTCTTAAGGAAGGCAAGGACAACTAGAGCACGCGCATAAAGAGACCACCGGAAAAGTCCCCTACTGCGCATGGCGAAGCGGGTCTTACAGTATAGTACATAGGTACATGCATGATTTAGTGCGTACATAAAGTACATGTAATGTATGAATGCTACTAGGTAATAAACCTTGCTCGCAAAGAAGAACAATTCAGATCCAATCATCATTCCGAAGTTAGTCCATTTAGATGGATTCAAAATCCAACCATCACAGGTACGATCTCGGCCAAGTCAATAATAACACTAGCAATGCTTGCTTCGCCTACGAGTAATACTATCCTCTACACAATATCAATGTCCTATGCGCAATACACATAACCATACACTACGTACACATATCCCTTGTGCGCAAGCTACTGTCGAAACCCGCAAAGGGCCATCATTCAAATACAATATAATATACATAAAAGTATCCATCTTCAAAGACATAATAGGTAATACAAAAATACTCAAAGACCCTTGTTTTATATAAGAATCTTATGTACATGACCGTCACGATATTTGACCAATAAGCTACTAAGGACAAGTTAGGATATGCTCTCGTGGATGTGAAGGGGGGAAAGCCTCTAAACCTAACAACGCTATTAATTCGTTGCTTAGTTCGATATCAAAATGCCTTGGATTCTCTACAAGGAAAATGAAATATGGATTAGGATACACCGTGGGCGTGGTTAGGAACGTCGAAAATGCCCAAATGCAAACATCAGTTCGCCTTCACGCACTCCCCACACATTCCGCTAAATCTCACCCCCTTTTTGCTCCCATTCCGTCCTAAGAAAAGCGTTTCACGTCTTGGCGCGGTAGCCAATTTTGAGGCCTGGGTAGACGCCTGGTCCGTGTCGAGGTCCATGCCCATGAACCACCTGCATGGGTATGATCCACCACCGCAGGCTAATAGTAATAAAGCGGCTATGGAGTACGTACTATGGAAAGGTGATAATTTAATGACCCCTCGGGTTCGACTAGCACCTTGTTAGGTTTCCATCTTCGTGCCCTCCGTCGGCAGCAACCCTTCCTCGCAGGGGTCGGCATAGTACAATACAGTACGTGTATGTAATATTATCATCGAGCCAGTCATGTTGGCGCTGTCCAGGGTTACCTTACCGATGGAACCGCCTTGGATTCGAAGAAGCATCTGCTGGATCTTACCGGAACGGTTAACTCGTTCTCACTATAGGTACGTAACTCTCTATACTATTGTGGTCTTTGCATCCTGGCAGTCAGTTGCCTCCTAGTAAACGCGATTAATGAACTGGCATGCCCCCTTTTGCCGTCTGACATCCGCACACACTCCCCTGGACACGGCGATGTAATGAGCCTATCAACAATAATCGTCAAGCAAAGGCCTTCCTGCCGACGCTAGGATAAGCACACATCCTTGCCCTATTCCAACGCACCCTTCCGTCAATTTCTGCTCACGTTCTACAAATCCACACACCCCCCTCCTCTAACCCACCCCCTTCCCTTCCACACCGCAGAGCGCAATACGGAAATGGTAAGGCGATGGGGGCCAAGGATTACTGCTTCAGGCGCGTAGTACCTTTGTTCCTTTTTGGACGTCGTTCGTGGTCGAAACCCGTTCCTTTGACCGCCCACCCACTTGGAATATACCTTGCAGCAAGCAATAGGCAAGTCAAAGACTTTACAACCTAGTCTAGTACACTACACGCCAACGTTGCCATCACCGTCCGCCCGTCCCCGGTTTATCGACACAATGAAGGATCCCTTTTTAGACCGACCAGATCCCTGCCGGAACCATATGACGCAGGAATAAAAAATAAAACAACTAGGCGGGAGCCGTCATACAAGTGAAGCAGATACGCGCAGACACGCACTTTACATACATGCATACATAACATACACATGCCAAACCGGACCATGTCTCTAAGTAGGTATTGTTTCTCGGCCCTACCGCCCCAATATATCCATCCCGTATGCCATCTCACATAGCAACTCTCCCCACGCTTTTAGTTTGATTTATCCTTTTTTTTTTTTAATGAACCCTTGCCTTTCTCATCATACTACATTCTTAGACTAAGTAGCCTAAGTTGATCTTTGAGCAAACTTCATATTTTATCTGGCCCTCCTCCCACATGGACTCTCACCTGGGGCCTTGACTCTTCTTCAACCACCTTCTCATCTCTACACGCCTTTCTACACAACACCTCATCAAGATGATGCCCACTCTCTTGGGGGCCAACATGCCCCACGTTCCTCAGAACTTTGCCTCGGACCCAACTTTTGCGGAACTATCACGGCAGCTCGCTATGTCAGATTCGATGCGGAGGATATCTCGTGGCTCGGCTGGACAACGAACTCAGAACAACATGCGTGTTGTAAAACCCAGCAGTGCTAGTAACAGCCCGCAAGCTATGATGGCACGCCGGAGGACTATGATGAACGATAACAACCTTGCTCGTCGAAGGCAGCAAGTCCTAGACCAGGCCGTCATGCAACAGATGCAAGACTACACTTGCTATTCGACACCGGAAGACCCTATCAAGAGGAACAACCGTCCAGTCAGCTGGCACCCGTCTTCACATATTCAGCAACCACATATGCATATACCTATGCCACAACCAGACTTTTCACAATACGTCGTTCCGGCGCCGATGACATACCACCAACAAGATATTTACTCTGGATACCACAACTTACCCCCAACTCCCGCGGTTTATTCCGGGCAGACCTCGCCTATATCTTCCATGTCACCACTGTGTCTACCATACACAGCATCTTCTCAGCCGCAAGCCATGCCAACATACATATCACAGGAGATGTGGAATCCTACGCCGCAATTTAACGATAATTCATACATGGCATGCAATAATTCGGGAGAGACGGAACCCTTCCCATCGTTCACCAACCAAGCCCCACTCAACTGGGGAGATAGCCTTGCTGCTCAAGGATTTAATGTTTGCACGGCACCTCCTACGCCGGACGAATTCCAGGTCGCCCAGCAACCAGAACCGGCGGTTTCTGAGGAGTCCATACCGTATCAACCACTTGAGGAACCAGAGGAGGAAGGAGAAATATTAGTAGGGATGGGTCTATACGATCCACCAAAGACAGAAACGGATCCGGGATTAGACAACTACCGGACAACCACTTCGCAATTATTAGGCACGACCTATAGAACAGGGCATGGATGGAAATTAGAGGAAGCTTGGGAGCCACCAGCATCAGATGACGAAGATGGCGAGGGTGATGAAGAGGAAGATGCAGAGGACGAAGACAAAGAAGAAGAGAAGGATAAGGCAACAGAGTCAGCCGCGGCCGAACAAAACTGGATTTAGTCCAGTAATGAATGCCTTCCAGGATCATTGTATACACTCATATCTGAGTGCACATGGAAGGCTAATAGGAGCCCTTGAAGACTATCTTTGCCACGGAGGAAGGCATGCACAACATAGATAGAAGATTATCATAAAAGGACTTGATACTTGGATCAAAGCTAGTGTGCACATAAAGCACGAAGCCTTAGATCTGCTCAAAAAAAATCAAGAAAATACGATTTCAGGAATTTCACTCAACCATAGCCATGAAACGTGAACATATGCCATTTGTGAAATGCCAAATCTCTTGTGACCTTTGAGCACAAAGAGCAGTACTCTCGACAGCATCGGAAGGCTGTTTGGTTCCTGACTCAACCAACTCACCTGCCCAACCTAGAATTCATCACGATGTTAAAGTAGTACGTACATAATAAATTAAGTACCTTCGTACCTTTAAGGATCTAGGAACCGGGGCTTCTTCTGGTAGGCTAGACCAAATTTACGTTTGTCGATGTGCATGGGGGCAGGGGGAGGATTAAAAAGCTCAGACCAAGCGGGTCCCCCAAGCAGGGATCTCCAACGTTCTATTTGGGGCTCTGCGTCAAAATCGACGCGCACATCGCACATTGCGTTCGGTACGTAGCTACGTTCCCCCTTCCGTGCTAAGAGCCCTAGCGCGTACCCACGCCCTGGCCCGAGACGGTCCCATGTGGATTTTACCCCACTGTTTAGATCCAAGTGGGGCTCATGGGCGGAGCTGTGGATCTGGCACCCTGCAGCTACGCTTGCGTCACATGTCACTCTACTAGTCTAGGAGCCTTTCCATGCACGTTGAAATATTTGTGGGATTTTTTTTTTTCGTGATGGATGGGCTGGATCATGATGGATACATACATATTACATACTTACTTACTTTCATCACAACATCAATACACACAATACTTGATGAAATAAGGTACTAACCACTTGGAGCTTGACGAGCCAAGCAATCTTTTCTTACGCAAACCTCACAAGCCTCAACCCATAACCCATCACGAGATACTATTACGGTTAACCTAGGGATTAACCTGGGTATAAGTTTTATCTAATAGTCTTCTCATTATTACCCACGAATACAGCTAGGCTACCCTTGGCAGTTAGTCGCCGAATGAATACATATATGTATTATCCATCTACCATCCTATCCATCGTCACATCAATGCGAAGTATACGAAATACATCCCGACAGACTTATCTTAAATTGGCAAGACGTTTGCCGAATTTAAAACATGCTTGCTACGAAACATTAATAATGCAGATATCATATTTTTCATGATACCTAATACTAGTTTAATACTTGCTAACTTGTTAAACCGTTAAAGCCACCTCGCAGCAAACAAATCAAACAAATTCCGAAATTCTAAAGTGTGTAAGAGGAGATTCGTGGCTTTACGAAAAGAAATTGCAAGGTTTCTCTTCCGGCATCAATATTTCGGCTCTTGAGAGATTTGAGACCTGCACTTTTTAAGTCGCTTACGTCGGCGCCAGGTGTGTCTACTGGCAGTCGCCCATTGCAGTAGTGTGTCTAGCAATTATCGATATAGGAACCCCACGTACCCCTCCATCCCTTCATCCCTCCATCAGATAATTTTTAAACTTCCCTTTCGATCCTACACCGAACCATATGCCGCGCCCGGTTGCATAGTTGCATCGTTTGATTCTCCCTTCGCCACCCATATATGCATCGAAAGTATATCTAAGACGGAAACAGAGGAAAGGCAGGAAACACAGGGAGGGACTTAACCGCTCGCTAGTTATCACTCCTTTTCACGGATTATGTAAGAAGATATTGGTTGCTCGGAACTTGAACACATCAAACCCCTCTTTCTCTCCGTGCTGGGGACGAGAATGCGCTCAACGCCCGATGTTTTCAAGCCTGATTTGGTTAAAAGCTTGGTTCCCTAGAACACACTTTGGATGCTACCGTCATCAAGTTAAAGATTAGTAAGAGGCATGTTCGCCACTACGAGTTATATATCGTCGACGATCATGGAATCGAACCGACAAGCCGAAGACGCGAGCATCGCTATAGTGGGAAACCCGAGAGAGTTCGCAAGGCTGGAGGTAAGGTCTTGATCTTCTCGTCTTATTACGGCGACCTACAGAAGATTCAGACAACCAAACAACATTCGTTTACAATTTCCGTCGCCTCTCGGATTTCTCCCGGCTTTGAAGCGTAGTCGGGTATTGTAAGGTATCCCGGTTACTCTGTCACCTACATGAACTGCCCAGTAGGACTTGACGGATTATAATTACAAAGAGCTTCTCACTACTAATAAAATGACTTCAAATACCTATCCATAAGTAGGTAAAGTGGAATTTGAAAAGAGGAAGAAAGAAAAAAAAACTTGCTTGAGGGCCGATTTTAATCATTACCATTAGTTCTTGAAGTGTTAGCTCGAGATAAAAAGCGTAAAATTCTCTCAGCCGTTCAATCTCAACAAGTTGCGGCCATGGATGTTAGTGCATGAAGTGAAAGGTACTCTGAAATTGGCGTTTTTAGTTGGCGGGGCGGAGGTACTTCTCCGTGGGGCCTCTAACGCACCTTGCAATTTTCTTCCATGGATGCTTCAAGGTCCATGGATATCGAAAAAAACAACTTCGAACGCCATTAGTCAAAATCATCCCAAACCATCAGAAGTTAAATTACATACGTACAAGCAACTTATTCCATCACAACGCCCGTGCCCATCCTCTAAGCGCTTACTAGGTTACCATTCTGATAGTTTGAATCAATTTGAGTAGGCCGGGCTCGCCTATAATCAGTTGGTCCGTAATGGTTCAATATCTACACACGCCCTGGCGGGACCGCGCCGAGCTATTAAGGGTTCGAGAACAGTTCTATCCCCTACTACCCACCGGCGATCCTCAGCACAACCAGGATTCCGGTGGTGGTGGTGATGATGATGATGATTACAGTGGTGATAGGGGTGAGGAGGATACGGCAAAAGAGGAGGCGGCGAAGCAGCACGCCGTGTCGCGTGTCTCCATGTGGATGCAGCGCGGCGGCTGTCCCCACTTGGTCGAGTCGACGGCCCTCCTGATGGCTGCCATCCTCAGCGATCTCCACGAGACCAGGACCCGGGCCAACTCCTCGTCCTACGCCCTCCGAGCCGCTTACTCGGCCGCCTTTAGTCGGTACGTATAGTGCCTTCTCTTTTGCTGTGGTCCACGGTCGTGAGGGTCCAAGTCTTTATTTTCCCGACCTCATCGGTGGGGAACTATGTCGGATACCTAGTTCAGAGCTTCTAGGGGGTATGCTGGAATTATTGGGTTCATGCAAATGTCACGGATGGCTTAGCCGCGCATTCGCGCACTAGATACGGCACAGCAAACCCAACCAAAACCGAACCCACCATGTTCCAAAAACCACAGGGCTGTCGAACCACAACCAGCTAACGGGTGAACGTCTAAATATAGCTTCGTGACCGGCCTCCTGGACAGCCAGCAGGACAAGCAGCGCAAGATGAGCATGTACACGGTGGCCAAGACCATCGGGCTGCCGGCGACCTTCGTCGAGCTGCGGCACCAGGCCACCCACGAGCAGCTGCCCTCGCTGTCCAAGCTCCGGACCGCGGCCCGGAAGGCGCTCGCCTGGATCTGGGATTACTACTGGAAGAACCTGTCGGGCGAAGGCGGCAACTCCGGTGAGGAGAAGCCAGACGCCTGTCAAGATCTACTGCTGCGGTATCTAAGGGACGAGTCGACGGCACAGAGCAAGACGCTGCACAAGCAGTTGAGGCAGTGGGATGAGGCGGTCCTACTGCGGAATCTGGCCGAGATAGGGGATTCGTCAGAAGAGCCTAAGGTTATCTCCCGGTCTCTGCGGCTGTCGAGGGAGATACTCGATGGGAATTTCTCGCCGCCGTCGAGCACGTGGAAGGATACCGATCACGTGTCGAAGTCGAAGGACTTGGAGACCGTCAGGGCGGAGATGCAGATGTTGAATGGTGAGCTCGATGCGTTACATGATGTCGAACCTGCCCATGAGACGGTTGAGAAGCAGGCTCAGGCGCCGCCGGCTCAGGTGAGGGGGTGGTCGAGATACGAAGGCCCGTGGAAGCCGAAACCAATTGGCGTTGTTTAAGTGCACCGACAAGCTACATTCATGATGTTATCCTAATGTGCCATACAAGCCTCGTTGCCGAATCATAGACCCGTCTATTGACCCCTAGCAAACTAGGCAAGTCACATTATGCGTATGAGATATAGGTTTACCTTGTGGACCTGTAGAAGTTCGCGATGGAAATTCGGACTATCTATCACTTCCCATAATAACAATAATTGATGCTAGATTAGAAACATCTTGCCTGTGATTTACACTACGATAGAATTAACTCTTTCTCTAATATGTACCCATTTATTTGAATCTCAAGAGTGATATCTCTTCATATTGTAACCGTGACAAATTCAAGTAATCTGATAGGTCAAATAACAAGAGCTTGATTATATTCTGCCAGCTGATAATTGGCTAGAACGGGCCGTCTGATAGCAAATCGACGTCATGGGACATCGGCTTCTTATGTATTCGGAACGCCGAATTGCGTTTGTAAGCGGATGAAACTTCGGAGTATAGTTGTATCACGGAGAAGTCGGGGTATAGACTATAGTTACATAACTCACAAATCATCGTCACTTTCTTACCTCATACTTTACACACCTTATGAATTACTTTGCGAGAGCAAGACCTATATTTGCTACCCGAAGAATAGGCACTTTGACAGCGGCTGTAAGTTTGCTTACGCGGTTGCGTGCCATCAAGGTGATCACCACTAACTCCGCTATAGCTTGCCCACACTCGTGCAATGCATATCCAATCAATTCCCATGTGTAAGTCATACTAGCTACCCATTCATATCAAGCAGCCAACGGGTAGAGACCTAAGAAGTAGTTTCAAACTGAGACTTTCTACTACTAGGGACCGGGGGTCACGACAATTATGCCTACCTCCTCATCGACGATAAGTCCAAGGATGCCGTCGTTGTCGATCCCGCGAATCCCGAGGAGTAAGTTGAGACTCATCGTGCATGAATGCGGTGTAATATAACCATCTAATCTCTGGACTACAACAGGGTTACACCCGTTTTGAAGGAAGCCATCCAAGGTGGCAAGATCAACCTCACGGCCATTGTTAACACGCACCAGTGAGCACCACTCTATGCCGCCACTGATCTGCTTGGTGCTGATACACTTTCAAGCCACTGGGATCATGCAGGTGGAAATGATAAGATTGTAAGTTGACCACGTTTACATACACTTACCTGTGGCCCTATCTTTCTCCCTATATGTATGTAGATCACTAATACGCCTATGTAGCGAAGCGACTTGGGCACTCCGAATCTTCCTATCATTGGAGGCAAGGACTGCCAGAGCGTCACCCAGACCCCTGCCAATGGCGAGGGATTCAAGCTTGGGAGTATCGCCGTAAAGGGTCTCTACACGCCGTGCCACACGCAGGACAGCATCTGTTGGTTCGCACAGGACGGCGACGACAAGGCCGTCTTCACCGGCGATACCCTATTCCATGGCGGTACGTACTTCACGTTGCTTCGCAGTTCAAGGTGGACTTGGACGAAGAGTAACATAGCTAATGGATTTTAGGTTGTGGGCGATTCTTCGAAGGTACTGGGGCAGAGATGCACGTTGCCTTGAACAAAACCCTGGCTTCTCTCCCGGATGATACTAAGGTCTATGTAAGTCCTCAGTTCTAAGCGGCTTAAGTCTTTGTTTTATAAGTCTGGACTAATACTAGGTAGCCCGGCCATGAGTACACGAAGTCCAACATCAAGTTCGGCATTTCAGTACTGCAAAACGAAGCCACGAAGAAGTTACAAGCCTTCGCCGAGAACAACCAAGAGACACAGGGGAAGTTCACGATCGGGGATGAGAAGGTAAGGAGAATTGTTGCAACTACGGTTAAAGGTTTGAAGCTAATAGATATAACGTAGCTGCACAACGTGTTCATGCGAGTAGAGGTAAGGGATGGAGACTTACTTAGATTTTGAATCAGTCAAAACTGACGTTTTATTCCATAGGACCCTGTGATCCAAAAGGCTACCGGAAAGACGGATCCCATTGAGGTGATGGATGGGCTACGAACAATGAAGAATAACTTCAAGTGAGTAAGTAGACCTTACAAGTCCGGGGGTGAGTTATAAGATGGATGTGTTCGGTGCTGACAACTCAGACCACCAAGTGACAGCAAAATCTAATTAAGGTAGACGAATGGGATAGGAGAGCGACTATGATTGAGTGAATGGTTGGTATGAAAATATACTGTCATTAGCCCCTGGTACCTAAATTATAGTCCCGTGGTCACTTGAAACTCGATACCGAAAACTTTCACATGTTTCTCAATGCGATGTGCTGTATATCACAATCTATTAATCTATCGACTAAAATAAATTTCTCCAGCAAGCAACAAGCTTCATCCCATTTGGAAATGCTGGATGCAATCAGGTACTTGCGGAACGCCGACTCAATGAATCGACGCGGATTTTAATCTTGCTTCACTGTCCACACTTGCGCGCTGTATGTATATCGAGACGGCAAGCTCTAGCATAATTAGAAGCTGTTGATAAAGACCTGATAGGTCTGCTGTTCCTCCTCCCCGAAAGCAACTCTTTCCAGAATCCATGAAACCGTGATATCTTGCGACAAGCCCTCACCTACCGTTGGCGTTAATTCAAGAATTCCCAGCGCGTTTGATCATTCGCGGTAAATTCGGTTGATAGAGCGAAGCTACTGTTGTCGTGATAAATGGGCGTCGCTTGATATCCTCAGTTTCATATTGACTTTCCTTCCTTTGATTGTTGTTGTAAAGAATGAGTAGTAAAATAAAATCTAGCGTAGAAAATTTTCGGCATTTTATGTTCGCGGGCTAGAAAGTGGGAGAATTTCGGCAGCTGCAATCAGCTGCCAAGCTATGTGGTCCTACTACCCCTTTGCCCCTTTAGCCTACTACCTCCTACACCGTATTTCACATTATCGCAATGGGACCTGCTTCTAGACTTTGGATCTTACGTACAGATTAATCTAGCGGGACTGAAAGAAAATGAAGTTCTCGTATGATAGTTCTCATGTATTGAATATTGGAAGGGAAGTTCCGGGTTGGTGTCATTTGATTGGCGCCAATTTCTCAGTCTCCGTATAGGACCAACAGACTTCTTGGAGTCTCGTTTCGCAACAGTGATCCATCGGTGTTGATGGAGTACAGTACATGAATATATATTCCTACTCGTTGCGCTGTGGCACCTTGGGGACAAGCCACCAGCTGATCCCACCGGCGACGAATAGCGCCAACACGATGGGCTGCAGGACAGCCACACCTGCATTCGTCGCTATCAATCCCGTGATAGACGGGAAGACGGCGCCTCCGGCTTGCGCTATGACGAATATAAAGCCTAGGGGCGCATTTGTTAGTTAGGTATTCGACAGTACCGGTACCTATCTCTAGGACTGTGATCTCGATCTCTTACCTAGTGCCGCGGGTTGGTCGTCGCGAGTAAATAGCTTCGAAGCGACAGACATGCCCTGCATAAGAAATGTGTCAGAATCTCATACCCTGGACGGTTACGGCTATGGAATGAGAAGCAAAAGTGGCATGCGTGTAAATGCGAAAAAGCCACCCACGGTAGCGAAAAAGGGCCCGGTAAAGAAGCCCATGAAGCTCAGCGCCACGGCGCTCCCGACGATATTCGGCTGGAGCCAGAACACCAGCTGCAGCGCGACGCACAGCACGCTGTATACAAGCAGCATGCGCTGCTCGCCGTACCGGAACGTAGGCTCGGCCAGCAGCAGGCGGCCGGCCAGCATGCTGCCGTACATGCCCGTGGGCACGTACCCGATGGACGCAAGCTCGCCGCCCCGCACCGTCGTCAGGAACTCGACCACCCACCCGCCGGCCGTCATGTTCGCGCCCAGCGTGAAGAAGTAGAACAGGCTCAGCATCCAGAGCGTCTTCGTCTTCAGGACCCGCGCCATGCCCTCCATGGCCTCTTTGCTGCGCTTCTGGCTCCCCCTATTCCTATTCCCACTCCCACTCCCATTCCCACTACCGCCCCCTTCACCCCCCTTGTCGCGCAGTCTACTCCACAGCGTATCTCTAAACGCCACCGCGACCCCAACAACATTCAGCACGCATATGTCAACGAGCACGAAGTAGACCCTCCTCCAGGCCGCGATCCCACCCTCCCCCTCCCCCGTCGCGATCCCCGTCGCGACAAGCGGCCCAACAAACAACCCCAGGGCATAGCACGCGTGAATGAACCCCAGCCAGCGGTGCGGCACGTTGCGCAGGCCGCCGACGAACGCGTTGCTGTGCGCGTCCTGGAACGCCATGCCCAGCGCCTGCAGCAGGAACGCCGCGCAGAACAGGGGCAGCGGGCCCCGCGCGCGCAGCGCGTGTGCTAGTAACTGCAGGAGGGCGCCGGCGGCGAGCAGCTGGCCGAGCGTCAGGTGCGCCGTCATCAGCGGGTTGGTGAGGGCCGCGAGGAGCCAGCCGGCGAAGGTGGTCGCGTAGCTATAGTAGTAAGTCTTTGTTTAGCACATGGTCGCATACTAGGTAGGTAGGGAGGTAGGTAATACGTAGGCAGGCCGCTTACATGATGGCGATCTCGCCCGTGCCGATCCCGAAGGTCGATATGATATACGGGATCAGGGCGCCCAGGGTGCCGTCGTTGACGCCGGCGCAGAAGAACGAGTACCCGGCGACGACCAGCTTGAGGACGGGGGTCGCGGGCTCGCTCCGGACGATTTCGGCTTCGGCCGGGGCTTCGTCTACTATTGGCAGCGCTTCCGCGTCTTTGGAAGAGGGCCGCCGTAGCTCCGTCGTGGAGAAAGACTGGGCTTCGGTGAGGGTGGTCTGGGTCCTCGACATTGTGACTGATTTTCCCGACTGCTTGAATCCTTAAAGTATTTCTAGCTCTACCTAAACAAATTGTCTATTTGTGCCACTTAAGTAGGTGACTAATATCCATTCTTGTGCCTGGGCTTTATATCTGTCGACCTCCCACCCCCCTTACCTACCACTTCATACCCTTGAGCTCTATCGGTAGAAGGTCGGAATTTCTCAAGTGAAGAGTTGGAGATGTTACCATATTTGGGTGCTTCCGGACCGCCTTCCCGGACGAAGTTATCTTTAACTTGTGTAGTACGAATTACGTGGTCTAATCTGTATTCCTAATGGGTATAGTAATTAACGACCAACGTCATAAGTTGTTCTTAGTTGCTTTCACCGATAAAACATGCGTATTTGAACTCCATGTCTCGTGTAATCTTCGGCTTATATATACCTACCTAACTACCCCTATCCTTGAATGTGATCGATCAACACATTTTGCTTCAAAGGTTTACAGCATTAGTCCATTCCAGTTCAAGAAACCACAAGAACCACCTGTAACAAATGAGCAGTCAATTCTAGGTGACTTGGAACTAAACAGGCTATGCAGTTGATTTCTTTTCAGACAAGTGACACAAACTGAAGACCAAACCAACTCCCCAGGTCCATATCACCGCAGAGTATGATGAACATGTGCTCCGTACCATGTACATTTCTCAATTACTTTACTTCACTCCTTAGCGTCCTAACGACGCAAATTATATGCCACGCTGCGGTGGTAATCCAGGAGACGCTGGGGACGCAGGCCCGCCTCGTAGATTAATAGACCCGATCCTCGACACAATATTACTACCCACAGCATCCACCGCTCCCCGGGGTGATGTCAGGGTCGGACCCTGAGCTGCTGTTTCCTGTACCTTAAACAATTTGATTGCCGTCCCATTCCAAACGCCGACGGTACCCCGAGCAACTTGCATTTCGCTGGCAAACACGAAACTCCAAACCAACGACTCGTACCAACCTAAAGCCAGTGGCGACCATTCGAATGAATGTACCCTAACCGGGGAGGGCTCGATAGCAACCAGGTCGGCTTCCTGAATAGCGTTCAGAGTCGCTGACGACGGGACATCTGCCGTCAGACCTTGGCGATTAATCAGAGCTGTCAATTGTTGGATGACAGTGAGGATCGTGTGTAAGGGAAGTTCCGGAAGCCAGCTTTCAATCCAATCCGCCGAGGGCTCAAATATAGCTGCCATAGATTGGCCAGCTGCCGAATAGCTACCAAGACTAGTGGTGCTATTCTGTCGGGAGAATGCTCCCACGCCCGCAGGCATCTTTCCTCGAGCCTTCTCCGACATCCCTCTTAGTTGTGTTGGTACCGCATCTTCCACATCTGCAACGGAAGAAGCCCGTGAGGGATTCTCGCTTGGGCTTGATTGCGCCGGAGTAGGTCGGTCGTCATCATCACTCTCATCTTCAGCATCACCAATGGCAAACGTCGTATCCTCTTCCGGTACGTTACTAAGCGTTGGTGTCCTTGGTTGTGTAACTGTAGGGCTGCGTAGACTTTCGAGAGAACTTCGTCTAGAGCCCGCGTCAAATGGATCTAACGGTTGTCCATTTTCTTTCCTTTGTCGATTCCTTCGTTCAAGTTCCTCCTGGCCACTCTCAAGCGTGAAAGTTCGAAGAGCCTCAAAGCGCTTTCTGTTCTTCAAAATCAAGTAGACAAAATGGGCGTTCTCTATTTCGTTGTCAGTATAGTTCAAGCGCTGTGGTGTAGCTAGATGCTTACTCTTGTATTGATGCTCAATGATGGCATTCATCGATTCTAGGAGTGACCTAAGAAGATCGTGATTACTGTCATTGGCAAGAAGAAACGAAGGAGACGACATTGAGTTGTACAATTGTAACAACTTTGAGCATGTCGTTCCATTGATGCCTTCCACGTAGGCGGCAATGTTGTTAATTACAGCAAGTAAGGCTGGATATATAGCGGAAAGCTTGCCCTGGCTTCTCGTGATGAGGTTGTAGATTGACTAAACAGAGTTAGCTGTAAGACCCTTCGGTATTATGTTGAGGTACTCACTTGAATTAAGAAGTCGGCATATGTGCCTTTAAAGCCGGGAATCCTAATAACAGTCGGTAGGGTATCTTGTCCTTCGAATTGCTTGTTGAGATTAACGCCAAAGTTCTTCTCAACGCTCAAAGTCTGTAGCAAGAAAGCACACATTCGTACGACACCTTGCTTCGAGGCATCCGCCTTGTACTCGGTGGCATAGAACAAAAGGAGTATGACAAAATCATGAGCTCTTTGCGTGTCTATCATGAAAGATCTAAATCGCTTGTTGCACTGTGTGATCTCCCAGAAGAGCATGATGATCTCTGGAGAGAATCTAGTCGAGGTCTGAGTTCCAGGGATATACGAAGTATTAGCCTGAATAGGCTGGTTTAATATTCGTGTCATGCCATCGACGATGAACTGGAAATCTTGAGGACGATGTAGTCTCCCAAGGAAGTGACGATAGTAGTTCTTCGGAGCAGAGCCCGTAGCAGGCTCGGGTATTGGGTAAATGAGAACAACGAGCATGAACTGAAGGGTATAAGTGACAAGGATCTCTTTTGGATCCTTGAACATCAGAGTGTTGTAAGGCACACGCCAGCTTGCTGGATTGTATTTAAGGGTCTAGAGAAGAGAAGTTAGCACTGGGCATTGCCTTGATAGGGTTTGATGCAAGTCAACTCACCGTATTTAGCAAAGAACACAACACGGACAAGACGACTTGCTTATCCGGACATGTGCAGATATAAGTCAAAGCCCTGGTGCCCTTGGTCGGTAGTATGTTAGGGGACAGGTACATGCTCTGACTTGTCAAGGTCAAGAGTAGACGTAAGATCTCGCATCGATTGCTCTCGTATTCCTTGGTCGTAGGCACGGCAGTGTTGCAACCCACTCCGCTCTGCCAGATG
The DNA here is from genome assembly GCA_022836615.1 of Annulohypoxylon bovei var. microspora. Taxonomy (NCBI): domain Eukaryota; kingdom Fungi; phylum Ascomycota; class Sordariomycetes; order Xylariales; family Hypoxylaceae; genus Annulohypoxylon; species Annulohypoxylon bovei. Next base: position 29,209 of record MU405210.1, on the reverse strand, counting down.
GCATATGTGACCTTTGGCTTGCCATGAGGTTGCTTGGGAACCGTAAGGTCGGAGAAGAACAACAAGTCGATTAGGGTGTCTATAAGCTCCTCGGCCAAAGGCTTGGCCTCCTCAAACTCATCGGTAGGTGGCTTTGCATCTTCCTGTGCTTCATCGAAAAGGACTTCGTTCGCAATGACAGCCCGTCTTGTTCGTTTCCTTCTAGAACCCCAGAAGAACTTATCTTCCCAGCGTTGTAGGTGGTCTACCTCATAAAGGTATGGCAGGACGCGGGTCAGGATGCGAATGCAGTTTAAAGCATCACGCTCAGGTGCGAATTCGGGATCGGGAAAGGAGGGGTGGTGTCGTAGTATAAATAGGCGAGATGTCACTGCGAGTATGAGGGTCTCTAGGTTCTCGATGGCTCGGTCACGAGTTCGACGAATATCTGCAGGCGCAAAGAGGCTGAATATATCTTCAGATGATTCGGGAAGTTCCCAAAACTGTATGGGGTTAGTTTGTATAGGAATCAAGTAGAGGACTGGCACGCACGGAGGTCCAATAAGAATCGTCGGCAGGTATGTGTCGTTCTTCTGATAACCTAAATATACCCTTCTTGAAGACTAGCTTGGAGTCGCTGGCACCCATTGCGACAAAGTCATGCCTCGTCTTACATTGAGCGACGTAATTTAATCGAGAAGATGATTGACGATGCGCCGGGGATTTGTAAGGGGATGTAATTCAGGAGGTTAAACAGCCGAGGAGTAATTGTAGTATCGTAGTGGTGTTAATGGTGTTGCAGTTTAGTAAGTATGGTAAACGGCAGCTTCTCGAAATCTAGAATCTTGTCATGGATTAGCCTGGATGCGGTTTGCGGCGTTGCATTCATCTGTTAACTTCAAAGTTCAAACACGCTACAGTTGAATCTACTTAGGTACGTCCATCGTACATTTGTACTCTGTACTGTATTGTACTAACCTTCACTTTCGCTTATCTCCAGGGCTACGATATTCCTTATCGGCACCCACGTATGTATTTTGGTACTTTCTATCAAAGGTAGGTAGCCCATGTTACGTATGTACTTTTAACGTGACAATATCATGTGACCTCCCCCTATCACATCTCTGGATATCAAATTCACGTTCATTTCATTCGCCAAGTATTATAAACTTCTCTTGCTTGGATTTTTCTGATAGAATCAAAGACTTCTATAATGGCTTCTTCACTTACTAAAATTCCGATTTAAAGATAGCGATACAATCGCTAGCACTATCAGATATGAAATTCCACCTATGAAATTGAATTTGCAGCAACGTCAAAGGATAGAAAATCCAACTCTGTCATGGGAGGGCAGTTCCACCTCCTAATAATATTTTAGTGGTACAGTCAAAGTCTATGGCATATTATACAAAGATGCCCGATCATCTTACTATGTCCTCGCCATTCTCGATTTTTTTTTAGTTAGCAGTATCCATCCAAGGATGCTGGCGAATGACTTGCTGGTCATTAGATATCTCAGAGACCCTATCGTCTTGTGTCATGAGCGTAATAGTGCGTAAGATACCATCGGGGTTAGATTGACCATCACCATACCGGACATTTTCGGGAGCTGAAGGCGCTATCCTTGTGTCTCCTATAGTAACGAGGTCTACAATTGGCATCTGGAACTCATCCATCATATGGTACCTTCCGTCATGGGTCACACGACGTCTAGCTTGGTGACTCCCTCTTGCTAATCCATCTTGCAGTTTAAGACGAGACCATGACCTCAACGAGCGAGCAACTTCCATGATTAACCCAGGCTGGGCAAAAGCCTTCGGAACTGCCGAGATGCAAAAAATCAGAAAAAGACAGGTCATTTCTGCCAATCCACATAGAGCTTCTGGAGCCGACCAGTACGTCTTATCGACTGAATGGATTAAGATGTTTTTCGTGACTACTCGGCCAACGCCGGCAGCGCATGCACTTCGCTCAGCACACCTGTTAGGTAGAGCTCTCTAAAACGCACATCAATTAGAAATTGAGAGCACTTACAAAATTCCCATGGAGAATACCAACGAGACTCCAAGCCTTCGCTTGAGAGACATATTCAAGCTCCAGATCGTGCGCTGGGGAAGAAAAAGGATGATCAAGTCAAAGACTAAGTTGATACATGGCGAGGAGAACTCCACAGCTCTTATGTCGAGGCAGGTACCAGGAGTCATGGGTATCCAAGCCTTCTTCACCGGCTTACAAGCCAGGTTCTGGAAGAAGATTGCCGCGATATAGAATATGATGTTGGAAATCAACACGAGCCAACAGGTCCAGAAGAAGAGATTCCTCATGCCCCGTGGGACGAAAACCCGCAACCATTCGAACAATATAGCGGTCTTTGAAAACATCACCGCAAAGCAATAAAACTCATAACCTAGAAAAACATCCTAAGTGATATCAGCACGCTTTAATCAAGGAGAGAGGCCTAGAAGGTAAGAGAGGACAAAATGCACCAATTACTTACATAGACCACAGATTGGAAATCACGAGCAGTAACATTCCACTGGTGGACGAAGCTACCGCCTAAGCTGACTACGTGAAAGATACACCAGCACGATCCGACATATGGTCCCTAAGTTACACGATATTAGTCCCATAGAACAATCTAGCGTGTTTACACGTAACATACAAATGCCACCAACGCCAAACCTGTCGTACAGTGCTTTCTTAGCGTTGAAAGTATATGAAGTTATTTGGATAAAAACTAACCATCTTCAAGTCTAAATTTCTTCTCGACGAACAGTTTCGAATAGGTACGGATGAAGACGACTATGGTAGCTAGAATCAGGCACATTGTCACCACTCCAATCATCACGCCATCGTGATTAGGAGGGTTAATAAAATTGGGCTGGACACCGGAAGGTGGTTCTAAGGCTGGTCCATCAAGGTAAGCTTCCCGTTCCTCGGGTGTGAGGGAGTTCCAGAGCTCTGAATCCATTGTATTTCAAGTTGGCTTTTCGTTCTAGACATAAAGATTGGAGATCCACGAGCCGTGATGTATGTTGGGATTAGAGCTAGGTAGGGATGAACGATCTACATTTTCGTTGTGTAGGTAGCTATACATCAATATAGAAACCAATATACCTACAATGATGGTCCGCCCGAAGTTTAAGTTAAACCCCATAACATTGTTATTGAATGTCACAATATTGGATTAATGTGTTGCAAAGCATGTAACCTCTCATAGGTAAGCTGTGGCCGAGTGTGCAATGCTTAACATATTCATGGAATATTAGATAACTGTTGGTCCCAAGACATAGATTTTACCAATATAAGCACTTGGGGATTATATGCAGGATGTCTTCCATTTGCCGATGATACATGAATATGCATGTAACCCATTTTCTTCCCTAATGGCACTTCAATGATCGAGTGCTTATTTTATACCGTACCCCCTCCTCCAAGCCTGATCGCAGGGTGATGTAACTTTCTATATAGTCACTGAAATGCTCTAAGAAGCAGATATGAAGACGAAACAAGAAGACTAGACTCAGATAACTGAAAGGGCATCTATCCATCGAAGTGGTTTAAACGCTGTATGTAGACTATACTTGAGTCTATTGTATCGTGGCGGTAGCCTGATTGTCCTCCGCTATGAACACCTCTTGAGGTCATTTTCCATACTATTCATCATTACAAGGTATCATTAACATAAACAAGCTGAGTGTGAGCTATACACCAATCGCTAATGCCCTCCTTATCCGACCAATCCCTAAACCAATGACAAATAACGTGTGGCCTGTCCAACCATGCCCTAGAGTGATTGTTGCCCTTCATTATCTGGCTGCTCTAAAACCGTGTCATCGCTTGCCCCTTGGCGTGGACTTGTTCGCTCATCGGCGGGCAGCACAATATGCGTTGGATCAGGGACTTCTAGTGTTGGAGAGCGCGCTTTCCGGGAAACGTTCTCGCTGCTCGCAACTGCGGTGTCCCCGCTGATCGCTCGGTGTGGGTGCCCGCGCTCTTCTGTAATAGGGGGCGCTAGAAGTGCTGGAGTTGGTTTTGTTGGCGAAGTTGGAGATACTGGCTGTTCACTAGCCGCCGTATCACCATGAATCACCACTTGTTCTAGGGGGTTTGTCGTTGGTACCAGCGACGGCCGGAGCCGGGAATCCGACTTCAAAATTGAAGCAGCAACCCCCCTTATACCCGTGGCGATAATTTCAGGCCGCTCCCAAGCTAAAAGCCCCGACCTCCCAGGGGCACGATTAGTATAGACCACTTTGTACTTCGCGTTAGCCCAGCTGGGACAAATATAACACTCCTTTCCCTCATCCTGAACGAAACCTTCCGCTGCTGCGTCCGCTTCCGTACCCACATCCGCATTTGACTTATCGCCTAAGAATACCGTGATTCCGACTTTCGGCTTAGGAATCACCTTGTTCTCAGCCAGCTCTAAATGCCGCACGCAATGTGCCCAGAATCTCAGGGTTGATTCTGGGCCGGGTAACCAAGCAAGTTGAGTGAGGTTAATCACTTCTGTCGGTGTAAATTCCTTTCTAGGACTAAGGAGATGAAGAATCTTCAATATGAAGACTAATAAACCTGTTGGGGAGTCACACAGCGCATAGGATAGGGTGTTAGGTTCCCGGAGACCTAGCTGGTTTAATCCGAGCTGAGTAGGAGTTGGCGCTTTATTTGACGACCGAACATAGCCATTTCGTTCGAGAGCAGAGAAGTCTTCACTGCGATATCCAAGGATAGGAACATGGAATAAACTTGCAATGGACCATTTTGCCCACTCAACTGGCGCTTCCCGGAGTCTCGGCTTTGCCAACGGGGGCGATATAAGGTGAGCGCCTAGGCAAGAATCTGAATGGTAATTTATCAAGTGATTGACGAGCTTAAAATCAATCTCCGCCGGGGAGGTAGACCCTGAACTTGCATTCGTAATCAAATAATGCGGATATGAAAGGCGGTTCATTAGTGAGTTGAGGATATCCGCGGTGGATGAGATTACAGGGGTATTGTTTGGAAGCGCATCGCTGAATGCCATACCCGGAAGCGAAGGTATAACTAGGTGAAAAGGCTGATTATTCGCGGCATCTTCTGGTTCTGTAAATAATTTGATGAGGTGTCCAAAAGAGAGACTTGAGAATGGGAATGGGGGTATCAAAAGAAGGGGTATCGCATTTATATGAGGTGAATGAGCGTGGATGAAGTGAATTCTGATAGTTGTCTCAGAAGATGGTACTGAGAATCCAGTACGAAATTGAGGCAGCTCTGTATTTAATAGATCCTCTTGTGTTCGCCAGGAATACTGCTCAAGCCTATGTGATGTTTAGTTTTGGTACTACTGTTCATATAGGAGTTGAAGATATTAAGGAGGCATGAATATTACAAGTCGATTTAAGACTTAGAAGAAAAGAGGCTATGAAAACTTACCAGAAATCAATGAGTGGTTCTACTTCAGATTTTGGCTCCCACCAATCTTTTGATTTTGGTTCCGAGAACTCATGAGGTAACCTGGTGGTTTCGAGCTTCTGCTTTGTGAGATCCAGATATTTCGATGAAAACTACAGAAGAGGCGGAATGTCAGCCACACACCCTGTCAAATTTGATCGAGTAGGTGTCAGGAAGTGGCTCACGTGTATTTTATAAGGCTTGACCTCGTCAGCACCGCCAGCGGAAACATGCTCTTCACCCTCAGCGGCCATATTCAAGTACAACCTTGGAAGTTCCCATCCAACATACACGAGTATCACGTCGGGAAGAAGCACAACATCTAGTAGGGTAACGAACGAATATAGTAATGAGTAACGAGAGACGTATAAAAAAGGTCATAAACTAGAAAACAAAATTACTGATTCATGTTGTCTACATGCGGCGCCATCTTGCCTGAGAGCGAGGACTTGTTTAATTATACTTCGTTTTAAGGGACCTGGGTGGCTTGACCTCATGTGGCTAAAACCTTGGAAAGCACATCCGAAAACAAGGCAGGCGTTACAAGGATCATGCTGGTTTTAGACCAATCGAGTTCGGAGCCGACCCCGAATTTAGACTTACAGGGGCATCGAAGGTCGAGACTCTCAAGGAACTCTTGAGGAAATCTCAAGGTACAAGTGGCGGTGCACACGTAAACCCCTTGGCTAAGCGGAAATGATCGACCCAGGGTATTATCTATTACCTGCCTTAGTTGTCATCATCGATAACTTGCTTTTGACTTCCAAGGTTATAAGTTATAACGCTGAACTTTATTGCTTCCTTAGGTTGCATGAGCGTCTATCTTACAAACTCGAAAGACCTAACCGCACCGAAGAGACGGTCGAGATTTCCCCCACCGCACAAGAGGCGCTAACGTAAAACCTGTGAAGACTTAATAGAGCTCCATGGCAATACCCGCCGGGTGAGTCGGCTTGAACCAAGCTGCGATATTGATCTCCTAAGACGTGTGTATTCGAACCAGTGAGATGAATTCTTCAACTTCAATCATACATTTGAGGGAAAATCTAACAGCATTATAATGAGAGAGTCATCCTTCGAGTCGTGCTATCTTGAACGACTATTATATCGTAACACAAGGCTAGGTGTCTAACCGGAAAGATTATTATTCGCGGAGTGGTGTTGTCTGGTGAGTTTGAATTGAGCGGTGAATCTGCCTCTCCCGAGGCATCGATAGGATACGATGTGTTCTGTGGAGTAGAGAAGAGGTTTTATGGCTTATTTCGGGGATGGGCTATATTCGATTGACTTCATATAGCCAGGTAGATGAGTGGGTAAGGTAGAGCAAAATGGATCTCAAGCCTTATTTTCCGACTCGTCGTTTTTGGCACCGGAGAACCAACGCCAAATCCATTTGATCCAGAAAATAGTCTCTATTGTGCCGAATATGCTTATGATCACGATGACTGCGATCTTGGTGTTTCGACTCAATCCAAGCCCCTCGAAGCTAAATTGCATAGGCGGGGGTTCCTCGGGGGATCTAGGAGAGTCCTTGGGGGACTTTTTCGCTTCGAGTCTAGAACTAGATGTTGAAAATTTCGAGAGAGCAATTTTGGTTGACGATTGTGGTATATGTGAGTTGATTATAGATCTGTACGGAGATACGATCGGCCGTCCTCGATTTACAGCGCCAGCGCTATTACGTACGGCCATTGCAAGACGGGAAACAAACATTTGAACGATATAAACAATGATCAATAACTAAAGGCTCAATCAAATGAATATAAATATTAAGATTATCGAGAAGGGTTATACAATAAGAATTGAAAACATGAGCGACAGGAAAACATAGACAATAAATAAGACTATGAAGAGAGTTAGAGGTGGATTGAATGGTTGAGTCACAGTGAATCAGTGAATCACAAACAAGGGTTTGTAGTTGAATACGGCGTATATGCAACTGTTTGATTCCGCTCGAAATAGAAAACCCGCAAACAGAATTTGATGTTCAATCGAATGGTAATGCTATATGTATCTCTATATTGCATTCTCTTATTATAACTAAACACGAATTACAACGACCTTTCAGGGAGTCCGGTGGTAGGACGCAAAGAACCACGTGAAGCATATTATATAAGACAATATTTCCGGAAGTTTTCATAAGCTTGATAGCACTAATGGGGTAGTGGTAACCTCGGAGTTTCCCATCTTTGAAGATACTACTCTGGCCCCGTGTTCGATTCACGGTTAGTGCAGTAATGCAGCCCATTAGAGAAAACTCTATGATGTCCATTTTTGTCTTTTTTTCCTTTTTTCTTTCCTTTTTCCTTCTTTTCCTAGCGTGTTTTCTTACCATTTTTTCTCGAGTATTCAGATTTTCTCTCTCTCGAACTGAAACCAGAAACATAAATTAAAAACAAGTTGATTACACGTAAAACATTGATTGAACCTTTAAAAGCTGTTTTCGTGTGAGGTTTATGGTAGGGCGTGGCTACAACATTCGTGGATTCAATGTTGGTGGGGTAAATATTTCTAAGAGCTTGGACCACCGCTAGACGTCAGTCCTCTAAGGTTCTCTTCAATCCAAGCACTGAACTTCTAAGCTTCACATCACAATGTATCCCGCCAAATTTCTATACTTATAACATCCTTGATACATGCCCGAATAATCATATGTCCTAGTAACATACCTACGACACACACTTAGAAAATGAGTACCAAGGGCGACAAGATCGAGAAGATCATCGCCCGCCTGCAACAGCGGATCACCGAGGGGCAGTTCTACGAAGCTCAGCAGCAAACCCGTGTAGTAGCAGCACGGTACACGAAGGCATCTAACTGGGATGCGGCCATCAGCATCCTCTACAATGTCGCGCAATCACTTCTAAAGGCTGGTCAAGGTGGAAGCGGTGGGGACCTCTGCGTTTTGCTAGTCGATATTTACAAGCAGGCCGAGCTGAAGCCTGATTCTGTTACCAAGGGTAGATTACTCACATGCCTGCGGTTATTCGACAGTGAAGAACCTACTCGCAAGAAGTATATTGGGGAGATGATGACGTATGTTGCGGTTGCTTCGCCGGGTTCGCATAGAACTATCTGCTAACTACTGTCTGTCTAGATGGTCCTCTAAGTTTGGCGAATACCCCGCGGGCGATCCCGAGCTCCACCACGTCGCAGGATCTTTGTACGCCGAGGAGCACGAACCGTACGATGCAGAGAAACATTTACTTCTAGGTACGAAGGATTCCGCAGAGGTTTTAGGTCGTTTGGAATATGAGTGGTTTAAAGAGGACGACGCGCACACAGCTGCCCTATACGCTGCCCGAGGGGTTCTACCGTATCTTCTCACAGGCAACGTTCGAGCGGCCAACACATGCTACCGACTGTTTACCAGCGCTCTGAACCAAGACAAGCAAAGTCAACTTGGCATCCAGGATGTGAGCAGCGCCAGCGCGGATATACGAATCTACCCCAGCATACCCCTTCTCAATTTCATAGGCCTCCTCTTACTCGCCATCCAGAGAGCCAACGCAGATGTGTACAAGCAACTGCATAATAAATATGCCACTCTTCTTGGAGAGGTCGAGCCGTGGCATGAGTCTTTGGAGATGATCGCCGAGATGTACTTTGGAATTCAGAAACCTCGACAGAGCAACCCGTTGATGGATATGATGAGCGGATTCTTCGGCGGCGGCGGCGGCGGCGGCGGTGCTCCAGCAAGTGGGGGTGCGAAGAGACCAGCTGTGAAGGCTCCTACATCAATGCCGGCCGCTGAGGGGTTGGATTAGATATCTATATAGTCCTAGAGTCATGCAATAGCATCGCGCCGACCTGTCTGAATGGCTCTGATGATCAGAACCCTTTAATAAGACCAATTCATTTTACTGTATTCGTGGCTGTTCTTCCGGCTCATACATCCAATTGTCTTCAGATAACGCGGCAACCTTCGCTCTCATGCTTGCTCGGAGTGTTTCTAGGACCTCTTTTGAAGTGAGCGAGTGCTTCCTCGGGGCTGTTTTGGTCTCACCTTCAGGGTGTGCAGGGGTGCGGTTGTGATTTATTTGATGGTGCTTGACGGCTTCGGCTAATCTTTGCCTCTCGCCTGTAGAGTATTATGTAAATTAGCAACCTGATATACTATAGACATGGTATCCTGTCCTGGATTATGTAGACTACAAAAGATGCGACATACGTTGGCTCTCCTGCGCATCATCTAACCCACCATCATCTTCTGGATCGTCTGGAGGGGGAGTAGGCGGGTCGCCAACGTCGAATTCGCCGTTCTTATCGCGAATGACAATATCAGAGGTGTCTGAGAGCACTTCAACATCTGCTAGACGTAGAGTCTCGGCCGAGGCGTTGGATGAAGACGTTGTAGGTGTGGGGCGTCGCGTGAGCTGGCTCTGGAAGAGGTTGCGACGTATGCCACTCGTGTTCGTACCCGGAGCTCTATTGGTTCCTCGGCGGACGTGTGGAGGTGGTCGCTCGGCCATGTTTGGCGATTGACAGTGAAATGGCCTCTATTGTTGTTGTGATCAATTAAATACCTTAGTTAAATAAAATAAAGGTAATGGAGAGACTTGGTGATGTTATCAAACAAACGGTACCTATCGTGGTAGTCTGTTCATAATATATCTGTGCCAAAAAGAAATTCAGTTGGAGAATTTACTTTTGGCTATTCCTAATATAGTAGTAGTTATACGGCCCCCTGGACCTGGATAGGAGCTCATTGGAAAGCACAGACTGCCCGTGCCTTCTTGGGAGCTTTATGCTGTGGGGTAACCTTGCATGAGTGGCATGGGTATTCCTTACCCTGTCTTTAGAAGCCTCTAGTCATTGTTAAACACTTGGGCATCTTATTATCGAAGTCTGAGCTTTCTTCTATGTATCATCACTTGCCTCCATCTAGATACCACTTCATACCCAAACTACCACACAGATTCTTCTATATTATGGCAAATATATTCAACATCCAACCTGTCGTCCGTTTCGATGGTGAATGTGAAGCTGTAAAAAGACCCAAGGTATATATTCTAAGTTGTGATATCCTTAGTTAATATCTTCTCCTTGAGAGTCCACTTTTAAATATCATTAAATATCTAATATATATGTGCTTAGGAAATAGCCTGCTTCTCTTACGATGACAAGCATGAATTTCATCAAGACGATCGCTCATTGCAATGGTACTATCCTCCCGAACTTGGTACCGACCTGTCTGGAGGATTCGATCAATTCGAAAGCCATGACGATTCGACGGATGAACATATCGATAGTCTACTTAAGACTATCGTGGCTCATGAAGAAGAAGAAGGAAAGAAGATCGATGCCCAGTTTGTTACCTGGCGTGGCATGATGACTAAGGTAAGAATAGCATCAACGGATCAAATATTTGTGACAAATCCATCTAATTTTTATAGATTATGTCAACTCCATTCGAAGATCGAGATGGGTATGTGGACGTATTGCTAACATATGTCAATAATAAAAATCTAACATGGCGTTAATCTAGCTTCGAGATGAACGCTACCTTCTACCAAGTGCGCGACTCAAATGCTCTTCCATGAAACGATATTAGCTGATTATTTTCTGAAGGACTGCATGTACGCTCAGAGGAATCTCGCTAATTATATGCATACTAATATGATATTCACGTAGCTTCATCGAGGAGAACCATGCTGCTAAGCAGGCCTCGAAATTAGAGCAACGACAACGCCAGCAAAAGCCACGGCGGGGCCAGATGTCGCCAGACGTCATGACATATTGGGGTAAATGCTAGAGTTTTATTCGTATAATATTGTAGCTAACACCACGATAGGTTACAAATTCGAGACCTTATGCTGTCTGCCACGTCCTTGGGGAGATATGAGTAGAGAGTTCATTGAGAATAGGGATAAGGAAATTGTTAGCAATAAGGCTCAGTACTGTTCTGTCGTTCGCACTGGGATCGGCGAATCAATCCTATGCCTAGGTGGAGAGGTTGACGCAAGTAAGTCTATATCGTGTGCCAGTTTTGAATGCCTCACACTCACGCTGGCTTCCAGTTTGGGATTCCAAGCCGACCGAAAAAGGAGCGCCAATCAATTGGATTGAGCTCAAGACTAGTGTCGAAATTCGCGATGATAGGACCATGCAGAACTTCGAGCGCAAGCTTATGAAATTCTGGATCCAATCATTTTTGCTTGGCGTCCCCAAGATCATCGTTGGCTTCCGCTCACAGCAGGGTATTCTCACGAAGATTGAAGAAATCCAAACAGCCAAGATCCCCGAGACCGCTGCTAAGCGAGGCGTGAGAAGTTGGAATGCAAACATTTGTATCAATTTTGCCAGCTCTTTTCTACAATGTAAGCAAACTAAGTCGCGTTGCTATTCATATAGCTGCTAATATAATTACAGGGCTTAAAAACACCATCAATGACGAAGGTGTTTGGAGAATACAGAGACGCCCCCATTCGGCGGCAATTGAAGTGTTTAAGGTCGAAGAAGTCGGACATGGAAGGATTCTGTCAGACGAATTTATCAACTGGCGTATAAAGCTGAGCCTGAACAGCGCTAGTGGGTAATATCTGAGGTGACTTTTTACCAGTAACCTTCGCCATCTAGAAACACCGATTCCTTTCTATATCCAGATACCAAATTATGAATCCCATGCAATTCTAGGTCGCTTTCTATGTCATATGCTCTAGATCTCAACCCCGCTCATTGGTTTAAATTCACATACATCTTACGCCTGATAGGGTCGAAATTGGTACCGTACTCGGGATTTCCTGAAGTTCGCTTCCCGTTAACCTCGGAGTTTATGCCGTTGAGATCTACCTCAAATGCCATATGATTGAGGAAGTTGCAGACCTTCAAGGATGTTAGTAACTGATGCCAATCTGGATCTAGAAATCGAGTATCTTACAGGTTTTCCGTGCCATCGTCCTCCTCCGATCTCAAACCAACCCAAATGCCCCCCAAGTGACGTGGTACAGAGCACGGTGTACGGGTTTATTGAGGCTTCAGCGTAAGGGACGCTCATATTCGAGGCAATGGGATCATCCACGGCGTTGATGGCGAGGAGCGGAATCCTCACGGCCAATAACGAGTCAGAACTAGACGCGTCTCTGTAATATGCTTCTTCTGTGGGATATCCCCAAGTAGGGCATTGGTAAGCTCTATCGAACTCGTACAAAAACTTATGGCTGAATAAGGTCGTTGTATCTATATTGGTGTACTTGTCGAGCTCGTCCTTATGCTTCATTGCTAAGGACCTCATAGCATCTAGAGACGTAAATTAGCCATATTCTTGAAGTTTAGATATATAAGCTCATGAAAACTCACTACCCAGGACTCGTTGGTACACGTGATGTCCGATTAATGTGCTTTGTAGCACCTTTGACGATATGTGAAGAGCCCACGGATTTGCGACTACGACTGCTGCTTTGAGCGGAGTTGCAGAACCCTCTTCGCCGAGATACTACAATACTCACGAGTAAATATAACTTCCCGGATGTTGTTCTCGACTATGGTGATTACTTACGTTTGTGAGTATACAAGCTCCTAGTGAGAAGCCTAACCCAAACAGTGGTCGGTTAGGGTACGTCTTCTTGAGCCATTTGATGGTCTATGTGCATATCGATGTGAGCCAGGAGTCACATTAACAAGTTAATTATGAGACATTGACTTACTTGTCTAACATCCCAGGTGGCACGCGCATTATACAGCAACCCAGTAGTGATTTTGCTATTTGCGCAGCCCCTCGAGATAACGACGCAGGCTTCCCACTTGCCACTGTCGATAAGCGGTGCAATCGCATGTCTTAGATACACCTCATGCGACCCCCCGGACAACCCATGCAGGACAACGAGCATCGGCCTCTCGTCGTCGGAGCCCATAGCCTCGAGCTCTGTCTCGGAAAAGTACGCCGTCCGCGGGGTCAGCGTCGGGTCGGCTTCCTCCTTCTGAGCGGGATCAGTCACGGCGAAGTCCACGACGAAGCTGCCGTTGAACTCGGCGTGGTCGGCTTCGAAGATGCGCCGCTTGTACCGCAGCGGCGGGGCGCGGGCTTTCGCAGCCGTCCACATCGTCTGCGCGTGCCCGTTGAAGAGCAGCGGGTTCAGCTGGCATGGCGGCACTGCTGATTGGCATATCTTGAGTAAGTTTGTTTCCTCGCCATCTTTCCCTTGTAGGTTTAGCGACTTTGGCGCGGTCGTGAAGTCGATATTAGCCCGTCCGAACCACTCCATTGAAAAGGCGGGCGGTCTAAAATTGCTTTTGTAAAGACTATTTGTCTAGTAATGACTATAAATGGAAAACAAACTGAAATAACGCCCCAATTGATTAGAATAACTAGAGTCTATGAGATGGGTAATTGAAGAGTATTGAAGTCTATTTAGGTCAACAAAATTGACAACGGCCGATAGTCGATCGAGCCTAGGCAAGGCAGGTACTAGGTAGTATTCAGGGGACCTCGCTGCTTCTAATTACTCCCCACTTACCTCGGCTCGTGCCGAGCTATCCAGGGCAGTGGAACAGCTATATGCAACTAAACACATATATGCTCTAAGTAAGATATCTAGAAGGTTTCATTTTGATTCTAGAAATAATAGTGGTATTAACTTTGAGCCGCAAGCATATCCTGTTCGGAAAATTTTATCAACTACATATGTAGCTGGCTGACTAGGTACTAGCAATAATCAGAGAGCTATGTACATATGTCTTACACTATGTAACAAAGAGCTGCAGGTGATCATAGCCTTGTATGAACTAAGTCTTTTCTCTTACATGGGTATTTTAAGGAACATTTATGTCGATCCTATACCCATAGCATTACTTGTAGCTTATATAAGAAACTAAAGTCTAGTTAATGTTTATGTTTAATCTTATAAATATTAACATTCAATGATGAAAGTGTTTAACCTTGCTTAGGTACTATCAAACAAATTCAAGCATATTCCATAAAATAGACAAAACTCAAAATGTGCTGGTTCCATTGAGCTGGGATCTTCTAATGGATACACCGTCCCTTCCGATGATGTGAGATTTGAAGCATCCACGTGTGCCAAGACCCAACAAGGTCAGTGCGGTCCGCACCTAGGTAAATCACGTGATATATCTATTCTACAACCTACAACGTCGCGGCACGCGCCATCGGTTTAACTTTACGATACCTAAGACATCAACCTCAAGAAGCGGTAACATACTCGACGCTGGTGAATCAATTGTCGACTCTTAGAGAATTGATAGGGATGGTTTTCACAGCAGCCGAGCACCGAGTGCGATGAAATTATGACATATCGCGGGTCTATGCCCCATGGCCACGGGTCAGGGTTCAATGGCCAACAAAGTCAATACCCACAGGCCGTTAACAATGCTAACAACGGCTATGATGCCTGGGGAAATCCTCAGTTTCAACAGACTCAACCTTATCAGAACACCGTCTTCACCCCGATTCCATACTCTCACCCTCAATCTCAACCGCAACCTCAACACCAACACCAACACCAACACCAACACCAACAGCATTCACAAAATGCGCATCAACAAATCCACTCGCCGCAAAATGCGAACTATCAATTTCAGTCCTACGACCCCTCCTTCGATCAACGGCCTCTACAACCTTTACCTCAGAACGGTGTAAATGCGCCAGGTCAGATGGTGCATGGTATGCAACAGCCCGTCCAACAAACACATCAACAACATCAATATGTCCAACAATCCGACTGGCAACACATGCCACCGCCCATGCCTATGCCTTCGCCTTCCTATCAACAACCTCCACCGCAGATTACAACACCCGTAACACCGCAAGCTATGTCCCAGCCACCACCGCAATACCAATACCAACATCATCAACAACCACACCAACCACAACAGCAACATCACCAATACCAGCAGCATCAACCTCATCAGCAGCAACACCAACGTTCTATGCCACAGAACGTCAGTTCTCCCGTACCCGTTCAGTCCCCTCAACTACCGCCCCAGTTCACACCGACCCCTACCAACAGACATACAAATACAAGCGCGCGAATGGATCATGCCAATCGCGTCTCCGCAAGCCCTCGATTGAGTACACACAGCATTGCGAGAAGTCCGAGTGTAGGATCAGCAAGATCACCTGCTCCAACACCGGGACTTCTACCGCATCATGCGGATACTACTTCTCTTCTGATCTGCCTCGCCGAGGAGTTCTTCGGTAAGGCGCGGAAGGAGTCGGTATCTATAGTAGAAAATGTCGATGCTCAGTGCCTACATGAATACCAGAAGCTTGTTGCTACGGGATTAGGCTGCCTCGAGGTTGTTCTGGACAGCCCAAAGCTGGCGCCGCGACTAGAAGCCAAAGTACGATTTCGTTATGCCAGCATCTTGTGTGAGGAAACAAATAATGTGATGGAAGCTGAAACCGCTCTAACTAAGGGTATCACCCTTTGTGAAAGGGTAATACCACGCTCAAATACCCCTTTTATTTTCATATGCTAACTACAAATTTAGAATCGATTTGCCGACTTAAAATACGCCATGCATTTTCTTCAGATTAAGCTTCTTTTTGCGCAACAGAAGGTCAAAGCGGCCATGATCGCCGTAGATAGTCGGATACGGGACGCCGAAGTGTAGGTGGTTGATCAGACTTTACTATACGTATACATCCTAACACTGAAACAGAATGAAGCACTACCATTGGGTTTACGCATTTCGCTTCTTGAAGACTTCTATATATCTTCAGTCTGCTAATCCAGCGGAAACACACGCCCTCGAGAATTTGAAAGCCATCGCCAATCTGGCTAATCAGAATAACGATCGCGCTATATTCGTAGCAGCCTCCTTACTAGAGGGTCTAAGTCTCCTAAAGACTATGAAAGACGATGCTATAGTTCGTATACAAGCTTGTATTGCCCAAGCTCTGAAGTATCAACTCGAAGATTCGTTTCACATTCCACAGCTCCATATTCTGGCGCTTATGCTCGATCTCGCCTGCAGCTTACATTCAAAGTCGGTCCAAGTGATCAGCCAGAAGTCAAAATGTCTCCAGAATCACATAGATGCCTCCATGAATGACAAGTCATGGCTTCCTATAGACGCGGAACTACTGCTCCCGATTCGGAAAGGCAATCCGCTGGTAATCAGCCAGGATACGTCGGCTGTGCTGAAGCCTGGACGCGAGGATGACGCCTACGACTACCTCGCTATGTCCTTCTGGACCAAACTCGAGGCTTTCACTGTCACGTAAGAGAGAATCTATCGCGCCTGGTTTTCTTCGCTAACAGCACCTCTAGGTACACGTATAGCGGTCTCGCGCTTTTATATCAATCTCCTCGTAATGATAGGAGGATATTCAAGCTATGGGAGGAGGCACTAACCCAGCTACAGAAAGGCAAGCCAACTTAGTACAGTACCGCACTACGATTGCTAACTCTTCATAGCAGGTATTAGACTCCAAGGGCTTCCTAATTCCCTTGCGGATGCCATCACGAGATCGGATTGGCAAAAGGAGTGGATGTGCTATCTCTATATCCTTCAAGGTTTACACCTTGCAACCCACACCCGATGGACTGAAGTCAAACATTGCGTGGCACACTTGGAGACCATGGTCAAACCTCCTCTTGAAGGCATCGTCATGCTGTACTCAACATACCTCGCAGGGGTATATCACCAAGGGACTGGTGATCTCAAGACCGCCAGCATGATTTACCGCAATCGGATCTTTAACCTCGATGACGGCAACGATAGAAACGGAAGCCGAAAAACGGCTGAGGTTGAGGTCTCGTTACTGGCTGCTTTCAATCGGATCTGGATTATGCAACATCCGGATTATAGGGACGATCGATTAACACTAGACCTCCTGGAACAACTTCGTCCGCTCTGCGCTGATCACCCTAACCAAGAAATCCGCACAGCGTACAATCTAGTGCTAGCAGCAGTACAGACAAACCCGCCGATCCCGATGACGGCGGTCAAGATGCACATATCAACGGCACTAAACAACGCGCAATCCCTAGGCAATGTACAGACATTATCTATCGCGCTCAACGTCATGCGAGCCAAGCTCTTCCAGGATATCGTGGGTGATCAGGCGTTGAAGAGCGCAAAGGCAGCTTCGAATCAGGCCAAGAAGAGCGGTAACACGTTATGGATGAGCGTCGCGGACGGCATGCTCGCGCAGAGCTTCGACGTTCAAGGTCAGAGTCTGGACGCGCGGAAGGCATGGGAAGATGCGACGCAGTCTGCACGGCAAGCCTTAGAAGGGATGGGAAATGAGCGCGCCGTATAAAGTTAGGGGGGGGTGGCATCGGAGTGCAGTAAATCCGGGTCTACCTAGGGCGTTATGTATAATACCATGGCATTGCATTGTAGGATTGCGCACGGCTCGGCGGGTTGGTATTGAACATTGGACTTGGGGCGTTGTTTTTGTTCCGGTCACAAGGGGGAGCAAATTATCATATGTTGGACCGGCTCGGACGGTTCGACAACAATCCATATACCCTGTCTGTCGTTCGAGACGTAACTGTATGTTTGACAAGAAGGAAAAATTCCAAGGCTACACGGCATTGTCTCTATCTCTTCTGCAGGATCTACGATTTACGAAGCTGTGGGATGGCAGCAATAAAAGTCGAGTCGAGGATCAGAGTGTGACCGGGTTTAACGTTACTCAGCATGAGGAAGAGCCGCCGTTCGAGACCCTGTTCCGACGGATCTGTGCTCGAACCTCTCCGGCGTAGGAACCAGAATTAAGCCGGCTCACCTGAAGAGACCTTAAATTTTACAATGGTGCCGGCGCAGCAACCTCGTATTGGGATCACCGTCACACAAACGCTTATATGTATGTAGGTAGGAGACGTACATACAGACAGCATGCCCCATCCCACCTGTCACCTTTCATTCCCCCCACCGCTTTCGCGGTCGAGAGCAGAGCAGCAGCAGTAGCGTCTTACTAATTAGGACATTTTTGTGCGTGCGTAGGTAGGTATGTGCGTATGTGCATGTATGTAGGTGTGTGCGTTTGTGTCTCTGCCGCTCAATTCTTTTTTTTTATCTATTTATTTTATCTGCATATTCCATCTGAGTCAGGAGATCAAAACGGAAAGAAAAGAAAAAAAAAAAAAAAAGATCTGAGGCCGGGCCTTTGGCGAGGGGAGCTTCGGATCCCGAACCTTCCTCATTAGGCAGTCATCTCTGCTGCCTCTCTCGACGTTGGGGAGACACAAGGGAGAGTCCAGCCCTACTGCCGAGGTCTTAGCTTGGGTTAGCTGGTAGCTAGCTACATGCGTGCATGCATAGGTAGCTGGCTGAGCGTAAGTGTAAGTGTAGGTCTAGGTGTGAGTACGGATGTGAGCGTGAGTGTAAAGTAGGTAAATGGATAGGTAGCTGGATGATGGGAGCCCGGCCGAACGCCCGGCGTCGCTGGCGTTACACGGGTGGGAGGTAGAACTGAGACACGAAGATGGGTTTCGGAAGGCCTGCCGAAGATAATGTTTCGTATCTTTTTCTTGGTTATTCTGTAAGTAAGTAAGTAGGTATTTATCTATTTATTTAATTATTCATTTATCATTATTATTTAGTCCCTTTATTTTCTTTTTCTTTTTTCTTTTTTTACGGGCGGACCCGGCCACGGACGAGTTAAAACGCTGGCATTGTTCGCGATGACCCTCGTGTAGTATGGTGGATTTTTATTTCCAGCCCCGTGAGTTGAGTTAAGCTGAGCCTAGCTGAGTCGAGGCCGTATGTAAATGTGCGCGTGAGTGAGTCTGAGTGGAGGACGATGACGACGCAGAGTATACCACATGTAGACATCGACGTGCAAAGCAAGTACTCGTTACATATGATACCTATAGGTAGGTATGTATGTCGGTATGTATGTAATATATGTAATCCCTAATGTATGTATGCGGTCCTATTTTGCATCCCACGCGAGACCCTCCAAAACCCACTCTCTACCGTACCTAATCTGCTACTCAACCCGCTCCGCCGGCTCGAAGTCCCGCCCGCCATCAGGTAATCAAGATGTAATCAAGCGAAAAGCACGGGTTTTGTATACCAGTCCTCTGGGTCTCCGCAGTGCAACCTCGCCTCCTCGGCGCTTTTATTGCATTTTATTGATTTTTTGTTTGTTTGTTGTTTGTGATGTTGTTGTTATACATATGTATGTAGATACCTACCTACCTATGCATGTAGGTTGTGTGTATAGTACCTAGTATAGTATAGTCTTACTCTATGGGGCACTATTACTAGTTCGTGAGTCGTTACTTTATTTGCCCGGTCGAGGTATTAATCTTTTTTCTGGGGACGCGGTAGTGGTTGGTGGGGGCGAAGGGGGGGTATACTGCATAGAAGATGTGCTTTTCTCGGCGAGATACAACCATAAGACGTAAGCATGGTAGGGTCATGCATATAGCGTATGTAGGGTGTCGTCTAGTGTGTGTGTTTGTTGTTCGACTGCTCGTTCGTGAACATTGCCTACCTTGGCCAAAATGGCTGGGAATAGCTGAGATAGGTATATCATGGTATCATCACGTCAACCCACACTTACAACTTACACACCCATACGCTCGCACGCTCGCACGCAACGATGGCCCCTGCGATTGGGAACGGGTTAAGAACCAAGATCCATCATAGTACGGAGTTAGGGGTTCTCGAAGTGGTGTGGGCTTGTGGATTTCTATCGTACTTCTCTGACTTTGTTGTCACC
The DNA here is from genome assembly GCA_022836615.1 of Annulohypoxylon bovei var. microspora. Taxonomy (NCBI): domain Eukaryota; kingdom Fungi; phylum Ascomycota; class Sordariomycetes; order Xylariales; family Hypoxylaceae; genus Annulohypoxylon; species Annulohypoxylon bovei. The sequence continues at coordinate 9,150 of MU405210.1, read as the reverse complement.
AATAACTAAGTAGTTGGCGGGGTTTCATCGGCATCTGTCGTATTTTAGGAGGATTATCATCACTTACTATGACAATGTAGGTATGTCTTATATAATTCCATGCCCTCGAGGGGCGTCGAGCGAATAGCGCGATCAAAGGCAAGTTAGTTCCAAGCCCGCTCTTTCATCTACCGTAGGTAGTGTGACGCATGGCATAGTCTTTTCGAGACATGTACCGTAATAGCTGACGGCGTCGTGCAACGTGGTTTTCGGTCCTGCAGTCAGCCTACCTAGCATATTATGTACATAAGTCCCGTTCTTACATGGATGACGAACGTGGGCAAGTAAGTGGGAGTGAGATAGATAGACAGAGAGAGAGGGAACGAGGGAAACAAGAGTAAGAACAAGGCTATCAACCGGCCGAAACAGGGTTTCTAGGCGTCCAACTTTTTTGTATCTCCGAATGGGTTTTATTTCCATTTTCGTCCACATGTCATGGGTTAGTATGGTCCCCTGAATGAGGAGGCGGCGGGTGAGAAACCCTTTTTGGATCCTTTCCCGCAACTTATTGATGTAGACATCGCAAAGGGGAAGGGGAAGTCATTGCGACTGATCTATGTACCTACAAGAAGCCGGGAATTAAGAAGGATCATTCCTTACCTCGTACAGAAGAACATAACCACCCGCTCAAGCATATCCCGGAGGAGGGTGAACACGGGCATGGTGGCGTTAGCCATCCGCGTGGCATTTTGGCAACCGAACCATGATCTGATGGGCGGCAATCTAATCGAAAGACTCAGCCTGCCTGTGCTCATCTATCCAACCGTCGCACAGAGATGTTATGTCTCCCCTTCAAGATACCCCTATTGGATCATGCGGCAATTGCAGGCTTCGAACCCTGACCAACATGCTTTTCTTGATTATATCTGTCTTTGTAAAAAGGACATGACCCCACTCGCTGTCGAGCTGCCTGAAGGATTCTACATATGTATGTTCATGGATTTGGTGTCTCAGGAGAGGATTTAATTCAGTTCGTTGGCTCGTAAAATCGCAGTTCGCAGTTCGCAGTGATGAGTTGCTGGTTCAGGGGCTGCCCAGGGCAGTAATCTTCTATTCGAATTTACCATTACCCCCTCTCCATCCGCCTACCCCCGACTCTGCTATGCCATTCCCTTTTGTATGCAAATGTTAAGGTATAGTTACAGGGTATTCTTGAAAATAACAAACATGAGACTGGCAATCAACCGTGAGGCGGCAGCTGAAAGTGTGAGATGAAATGCAAGTAAACCAAATAGATGGATAAACCTTCCAATGCAAAAACTAGGATATCTGAAACTCATCCCCGTACCTTCCCTCCCAATGTTTTAAAACGCTTAAAAACAAATGCAAGTTGAACCCAAAACGCCGGCCAAGATGCTTCCCAAGTCCATAAAAACAGTGCGGACTATCCAGTACATTAAATATAAACAATGAATTAGCAGCCGTAAGATTCGTAGAATTTTATCGTGATGCTAGTGTTGAGTAGATAGGTAATCAGTCGTATGACTCGTTATTCGCGAGGCCGCTAGGAGGCTATTTCGAAGGTGTTATGATATCTCTTGTATCCGTGAGTCGATCTGAGTTGGGTGAAAGTGACGTCTTAAAATGAGTGGCAGTAGTAGCCTCCCCATCTAAGGTCTGAAACATGCCGTGTTCTCAAATCGCTCCGCTGAAAATCCCATGATGTTTCCACCTAAGAGCCGGCGAATCTAACACCAACGTCATAAGACTCCGAATCAGGTCTAGAGCCCCCCCGTATACGGACAACTCTCGTTGCAATCCAGCATAACTCTTGCGATCGGTAAAATTCCCTCTTTCACTCGTTTCGATACCTGGCCTTCGAGTAATGGTCGTGAAATAGGAGGAGGCATATCCAGTTAAATACTCGAGCCCCTTCTTAGCCCGAGCTCTTAGATCGATTTTGTCGTCGTCCAACCTTTTTCTTTGAGTGAAAGGGACACATGATTTGCTCGGTCGTGGACGTAGCGTGTACGGAGAATCATCGTGATAGATTTAGTAAACCGTTCAAGCTAAGTCCAAGCAACAATGAGCATAGATATAAACGCGGCCAGAACTCGTCGACTGGGCGTGTCATTGTTGTCAAATGACCTCCAGTACTCTTCGCTTTCGCATAATAGGACGCAGGGGGGCTGACCCCGACTAGAATAAGGTGCTGATTGCGTATATAGGTAATTAATTATGATGAACTTCTTCGAGTAGCAAGATATGCTAATCAAATATCAAGGAGTTATACACGGGTATGAGGTCTTCTGTAATGGGTATGAGTATTATGGTCATGGGTAGGTACTTTTCGCTCGGATGTAATTGTGTTTACAATTGTTTAAGGGTTAGACATACGGGTCTGTTTGCCACGGCCGGCAAAGAATATCACGAGGCAAGTCGTGGTGTTGTTGCCAAGTAGGCACACTACCACCAGCTACCCGTTTAATCTCGGGAATAGGAATCATCGCCGGAGGGCGGCTCGTCGGGGGCGGTGGGGGCTGCCGCGGATAGTCGTCGTATGAATATCTCATCCTCTTTGCAGATAGGCCTGGGAGCAATTCAGGAGAGGGGTGGCTGTGGGTAATCTTAGTAGTCCGGGGAGAGACTGGTGTGCTCGAGGCGCTTCTCGGCCTTTTAAAATCAACTGCGCTAGGATAAGGCCCGAGTTGTCTAGGTATTTCATGCTCGGCCGGCGAAGCCACCGGGGAGGTGTTGTGACCACCACGAGGGCTAAGTTAGATGTTAGCACATGGAAATAAAACACATCCAGCATAGGGTGTTAAGACTTACGCATTCTTGAACTTGCAGACTCTCCCGAATTTTTCGCACTGGACACATCGAGGGTAGTCCGGGTCACATTTAATCTTCTTCTCCCGACAAGTGAGACATGCTATTGCAAGTCGCTTTCGGGGCTTTCCCGCCTTCGTGACACCCCAATGAGCATTAACAGGCTCCCCGTCAATGACAGTCTTGCAATGAGTCCCATCATCGTAGAAATAACACATTCCCTCCCCGGGTACATCTGCTTGCTTCACGAAACGAGGTAGAAAGTGCGTCCCCGTCCAGATCTTGGGACCCAGTCCATCTTTTACCGGCGCTCCTTCTGGTGAAACAACGTTCGCTAGAGGCGGCGAGTGATTCGGCGGCTCTAAACGCATTGGATTCTCCCTCTTGAATGGCGGGCTTGATTCAAAGCCCAGCCGCTGGCTTAGAGGGGGGAGCGGCATACGCTCGGAGACTGACCTGAAAGGGGGAGTTGGCGGTCGAGATTCGAACACATACTCCGCCCGCCTTGAATCCGGATGGCTCATAGGGCCCCATCTTCCAGCAGGAGAAGGTTCAGAACGTGTTACATGATGTAAACGCTCGAAGTCGTGCGTCGGAGATCTGAGCGGTCCGGGAAACTGAGCAGAGACTGGGGGTAGCGTTGGCCTTTCAGGCTCCAGTCTCGGCTCGTAAACACTGCGTGGTTGACTTAAAGACGGCGAGACATTTGGGAAGTAAGACGAACTTCTCGAATCTGGTCTATCCATTGGAGAATGCGTACTGTGGAGGGGACTAGGTCGATCCGGAAGAGGGGAGAGTGCTGGACGGACATGGTGAGGAGGTCCGAATAAGCTGCTGAGGGGTGGAAGTTGCTGTCGAGCTGCACCGTTCAGATTATCTCTTCGCATATGGCCCTCTTCGGGGTCCTTCGTTGCTACCATATCTGGCCTGGTGCTCGGATCATAGCTAGACATAGGAGGAGAAATGGGTACGAAAGTAGGCCAAGTTCGATCCTCGGAGGCTCTGGGAGTGTGAGTTGACGAGGAGCTTGGGCTCGCCAGGCCGGGAGGAGTATCAGGAATGGCTGATGGGTGAAGTTCTAGTCTGACTTGTATCCCCATTGAGATCGAATGTAATATTGGATAATTCCTTATAACATAACAAGCTAGATTCGAGTAGTAGTTGAGAGGTTTTCGGTTAGATTTGCAGAATCCAAAAGAAAACAGGCGTAGACAGGAATATACACTAAGTTAGTTGTTGTGTTTTTTTGGTATCTGCCGGATAAAGGTCGTTCGGCGGCACAGCTAACAAGCAAGCACCACACACATACACCCTCCAAGCTGTAAGTCCTCGAGCCGAGTCGCTGAGAGTGGCCAGAATCCCGGGTAATTGGCCGTTGGTATTCTGTATGCTGGCGTCCAATCCAGACCGTTTTCTAATAGTTTTATTTAAGTCACTGATAAAATGTTGAAAATAGTCTACGTGTTGATAGTTTAGTCCAAGACGGCGAACAATGTCAGATGTATAAGCTGACGGAGGCGAAAGTGATAGCAGCGGTCTCGACTCGTGTGACTGTCAAATTTTAGAAGATCGTATAATAGGTGAGTTCTCGCGAGTTGAGTAGTGTCTTCGAAACAAGTGACCCAACGTCGCTGAGGCGAAATGTACAGATACAGTAAGTAATATGTGTGTGTCGGGCGTGTCGATGAGGAAATATGATTCGAGGAGAAGGGGAGGCACCTAAAAGAAGGAAAACGGGAGGATGAGGTAGTGTATGTATGTATCTAGTGGCTTTGGCCTGTCACGCATTATGAAGGTGGGCTTGTTACTTGCTTGAATTCCCGGGGTCACCTCGTCCAGAGAAGACTGATGTAAGGAATGAATAATAGGTTAAAGCGACCTAAACGACTAGATCTTCATACTACTGGGTATGTAGTCATGGCTGCCATGGCAAGTACGAACGAACCGGTAACCGTCACTACCCCGGTCATAATTCAATTGAATTGAATTCAAGATGTGTGCTCTTTCCCACTTCTAATGGGTATCGGCTCCAACGGCATGGGTATGGCGTTGGCTCCTTGCCCGCGGGAGAGCACGTACCTACCAAGTCAGCTAAACGGCCGAATATACCACTCCGAGTCTAGGTATTAAATCGAATATAAAAGTACATATATACATACATAGTATCTGGGGCGGCGGCTCGAGTAGAGTACTATGGTACATACTACGAGTATATATACGTACTCGGTAAGGGAAAGTGAGGTCAGGGCCAGGGTGAGGACCAAGTTAGGATCAGGGTCATTGGTCAGGGACTTGTTACGGGGTTGCGCTGATAGCATAGGTACCGCATGCCTACCTACATACATACATGCCTACATATCTACATAGTACTAGGTGTATGTGTGTATGTATGTAGAGAAGCTGAGATCATCGATCATAGGGCGAGGCACCCCCTCGTAGATTTTACTGCGTACATACCTATGCAGGCATGGCGATGGATTTGGAAAGGCAGTACGCGAGATGGTCGGGAGGTCTAGCTAGAAACTTGCTAGTACGGTGGTCTAGGTAAGTTAAGTTGGTAATGCCCCCAGGTAGTATGTAATGCTTAGGGGGTTTGTGGATTGCGGATTGTGGATCGTGGATTGTGGGAAGAGACATGATGTCGATTCCATGTGGGTCGGTACATTTTAGTTGACGGAGCTGATCGACGAAAGAAGACAAGGTATGTATCCCCGTAGTGCAACCCGTGTAAGCGGTACCTGCCGTATTGTACTCAACTAGTCGAGGGTACGTACCATGGTCCGTGAACCAGCTCGATTTACCGAAGTGCGCGTTTGTCAACCTATCATCATAGCTGCATGCTTGTGAAACGTGCTCTATGTATATGGGGTAATTAGGAAGCATAAGCGAAGGGGTGCTGTAGCACTGAATAAGAATCCCAAGTGAGCCCTCTGTCACATATCCATGGCTCGAGTTGTTACCTCTCTTATGTATGTATTCTGTGTATTCTGTGTATTTTATGTATCCTAGAGACGATCAAAGGGGGGGCATATTCAACGGGGAGATATAAGAGACCGCTGCCGTGTTACGAAGAAACAAGTCTTGCCGATATAATCTTAGAGAAGGCACCTAACACTGAACCAAGGCACTGGTTATTGACTATTAGCTTTTAGCTTTTAACTTTTAGCTTTAAGCGACTGGTATGTACGGCAGTACTGTGTAAAGTGAGAGCTAGGATGGCGTATACAGAGTAGTAAGTCGCTGGTATTATTGACCAAGAGAACAGGTTCCAGACCACGTATTCACATAGTGGGCAATCTTAAGAGCTGCGCAACTTCTTAAGATAGTATCTTATTTATGACGGCTAATTGGTAACAAAGGAGCATGCGCCGGCACGTAACGCTCTAGTGTGATACCAATACTCTGGGTGCACTAGTATGTAGTAAACTTGTTTAGTCTCCTGAATTTCCGCGTTGCTAGCCCTGGTATCGGCTTCATCTACCGGGAATGGAATATATACCACTGGAGTATAGTCCACAATTTCATCGTCCAAGGCCTCGCGACTGCATGGACCTTTTGCAGGCGAGACACTTGTATCCGTGCACTAAAGCTTAAAAGAGCCTAATGTATAGATTATTGATGACTGGAAGTCTCGACTCCTGTTATTAATACTAGCTATCCCAAGAAATCGGAATTCCAAGAAACTACTGCTTAGCTTGAGTTTATCTAGGCTGCTTAGTAGGAAAAGTTGGAAAGCTCATACGATCAACAACCGAGGAAATCTTGGAAGGTTCGACTACTAGGCCATTCCTGGGAAAACTCACAGGCGATACCTAGTATTATACGTCTCCTAAGGCGATTCCCCACCAGTTTCCACATCCTCGACCCTTCCGCGGCCTTTTGCTTGGGGGTGAGAGAGGAGAAAGTGGAGGAATGAACCCGACAATTATTTTAGTGTTAAAAATAATTCTTATCGGCCGAGAGGGGAGGAGCCGCTCACGTATTCGTTCATGTACCATGTCATGTACTATGGTATTATTCATCAGCTAGTTCCAGCATGGTATTAATGGCTTCTAGGTTATTTCATTCCTGGTATTTCTTCCTAGACCCCGACCTAGACCTCTACCCAGGCAGATGCATACATACCTAGTACTGTGTATGTACATACATACCTATCCCACAAATCCCCATTTCGTCTTCTAATCCCCGAACCCGCACTCTCGCTAACTTTGTCCTGCTAGGGAATGGGCTGATGGAGCTAGAAAGGGAAGAGGAAACTGGGGCTTTTTGCTCCAGCCCCGCCACACATGTAATCATCTGGATGGCGTTTTTTTTCTTCACCTTAGTTTTCGCCTTGTCTGAAAACTAACCACAATATCGCGTTGCTTCGAATGACTACCGCTTGGGGCTGAACAACGGCATTACAACCCATACCAGCTCTCCGGCGATCTAGGAAGAGGGAGTCCCTCAATTATTAGTTCGGCGGTATTCGTAGATCGTCGAACATGCCAGCAGCGAATCCGGCCGAAAAGCCCGGATCCAGCAGCCAGGGAGGAAATCAAAAGCCGATAACTTGTGGAGAGACAATACCCCTCCAATAACAAGAGGATGGCCATAAGCTTGGCTAAGCTATCTTGGAACGATAGGCTGCCCGACTGCGACCGGCAATTGTTTTCTATCACCGGCAGCTAATTCGCAAACTAAAATTATCATGCAAGGGTATCTACCTTTCATCAACTCATCGCGATGAGAGTGTTGTTTATGGCAATTGGGCACATGCTGTGACGCCTATGACACGGCGGATTTGGTTGTATTACTTCACACAACGCATTGGGAGCCTCATAAATTCAGGCTCATCCGCAGTTCGGGGGTTTGCATATAGGTCCAGATGTCGCTTAACCGACGAGCCTATGTCAGCGGATCTATAACAGGTGAAAGCCTGCGGGAGAGTTAAGAGTTAACGGATCATTTCGTGTTCTGTTCGCCACCAACCATGGCCTCGGCGGAGCATGGATGGATGGGGCACGAGCTGAGCTGGCTGGTAGGCAGGTAGGTACCCAGATTCCATACGACTTCGAGACTGAAAGGCGCCTCCCACGACATATTTGTTGCTCCTAATGTTTAGGTCATGTCGTGCTCCCTAGATAGCCGCCAGGCTACGGGCTAGTAGCGATCATCTTGACTTGATCCAGCTGACCGGGTTAAAACGATCAACATTTAGATACAGCTTTTTCGTGGCCACTGGCTACAATGTCCATGTGACAAGCCCGACTGCTGGAGGAAATTTTGCTTTGTGATCTATCGCAATGCCAATGCCAGTAACCTAACGACTCTCGGTCAGCGCAAAGCGAGAGAGCACGAATGATTTCTTCTATGATCGTCCTAGAACGGGTATTTGCAGGTCGTTATCCTTCCCCAACGTGTAGTCAAATCTAAGTTAGTATGATGATTAGAAGTCCAGGCAAGCCACGAGGCCATCTAGCGTCAACTTTCAACCGGCGAACTTCAGTGATAGAGGTCCAAGCTCTTCAAGGAACAGAAGGCCCTGATCTACTTAGACCTAGTCTTATTAACGATCAAGCCACGTCTCATCATCCCGTGTGTAGCTCCTCTCCCTGCGTCATCCCATGTGGTACAAGGCACGTACAGATTAGCGAAATGATATTTGTGGCTTAGCAAATCCACAATGCCGAATTTGCTAACCCCTGGCCGAGCACATAAGCACACTATGATCGACAACCCCCGGACGTAAGGGCCACCGCTTCCTGCCCGTGAGGACAAGGTTCTCCTGCGGGACCGTCAAGGAAGATTACCTACCCCTTGAACGAGCCAGTACCAGTATTTTATGATCGTTCACATTTCTAGTCTCACATTGAGCACGGTAGAAAGTATGCGCGGGTCCATACACATGTCTCATGCATTCCCGTTGAGATGTCGGGTTTATGTACCGCAGCAGTTGCGGCTCAAACCTTGACCTTCCGAAGCAAACATGGATCCTGTGATTACTACATAGTATTCTGTATCCGATGGAAGTAGTGCCGAGAGCAACCTATTTTTTCGCTCGTCTCTTTACGAACCAACATCCCTCCGAAAAGGTTTCGGAAGGTCTTCAGGGGCTAACTAGCAATGCGATTACCTCGGTAGGTACGAAGAGTGATGAAGCACAGATAGGCAGCATTTTTCATACCTATGTACCTATCTCAGGTAAAGTCTCATAGTAATCATAGTACGTAAGTAAAAGACGATGAAGCTAATAGTAGTAATAGATTACAGTAGTTACCCCTGCAAGTGCATACACCACTTTGTGCATAGGTATCTCTAAGTGCATACGGATCCGGATTTTCAATTATATTTGTATGTAAA